>PVIH01005694.1:0-120614 GCA_004025045.1 Sigmodon hispidus | reverse complement strand
AAAAAAAAAAAAAAGAAAACGAAAGCAACAATCACAACAGCTCCCACCCAATAGGCAATCTCCATGTGTTAAAGGGAAGCAAAGTTCAATCAAGGATGCCTCTCTGAGCGACTCACCTGCAGTTCTGAATCCACCTTCTCTTCTGTCTCCAAGAAGGGGTCTCCCATCAGTTCGAAGGTGTTTCGATTCCCGGGTTTCAAGCACCAGTTGTCCCGCGCCCTGTCTTCGCCTGCGAAGAAGAACGAAGTATGCAGTTTGGATCCTTCTGCAGCAAGTTTATTCTCTACAAAATGGGAAGACCCCGACCCCTTGCCAGGAGCCGGCTTTTATACTGTCAAGCCCTCGCCTCTTATGTCTCCCCTTCTGGTTGGTTGTGAACTCTCTCCTGATATGACGCAGGGTCAGAGGGCTTGGCTCACAGAGTGGAAACTTACCGGGGGACATGCGCAGATACGTTGTTTATTGCCTCGGCCGCGCCTTGGTACCAGAAACCGGCACCGTCTTGCCTGCTTGACCGGGCTCCTGGCTCCCTACACGAGACAGAGAGACCTAATTAGGAAAATCTGAGCTTCTTGAACTATCAAAGCCTACCTCCAATGATACACTAATGTGGAAATGTCTTTCTGAATGTTGTGAATATTATTCTTTAAATAAACTATTTTGACCTATGCCAGGCACCATAGGTGGGAAAATTGAATCACAGGTAGGAGAAGGAGGGTGGACTCAGGCAGAGAGACTCGAGCCAGATGCCCAAGAAGAAGACACAGGTGAGCCAAGGGCCACATGGCAGGGCAGATTAATGGAAATGGGTTAAATTAAGATGAAAGAGCTAGCTAGCAATATGCCTGAGCCATAGGTCAAACATCTGAGGCATTTTGGGGGGCCTAAGCAGCAGCAGGTGGCTAGGCTCTTTGGAACTGCAGGTCTGTGGGTATGTACCTCTTGATGGATGGGGCCAGAAACCTCATTCCACAGATGGCAGTCCAACATGAGGCAATCATCCACATAAAGCCAGAGAAAGCTTAAAAAGTGTTTTAGAGCACAGAAATGGAACCAAAAGCAGCTTCTGAGTTGTGTCTTTGAAGGAGGTCATGGTACAGAGACACCATGGTGTTAGGGCTTGAATTTCAAATTGGCAGGTCCATGGCAGGCAGCTTAAACCAAGGTCAATTCCTGAAGTCTCACAGAAGACTCAATATAAGCAACATGCTGCATATGATTGATTTTAGGTTTCTGTTTATATTGAACAAAAAAGAAAACAGAGTCAAAGATGGCTTCTTGGTAGCAGCATTTTCTTGGGTCTGCTCTGTCTGCTGGTGACAAGCAGAGGTGTAGCTCCTTTAAGAGAAGAAGAAACTTCCTGATTCAGCTTTATCAGCAAAAATGCTTTAAGAGACCCTACTAGGAAACACTTAAGTGGGGTGAGCAGCAAATGCAGTACTCTAGATAGTGTGGACCCTAAGATTTCCCAGAGTTGGGGTGGTAAATAGCTCCACAATATTTAAATTCTGCTTTCCAGAATTTGGGAAGGTAAGCCATGACTCTCACACCTCCACTATGTTGAAAAGCCACCAAGTGGGGCAGAGTCCACAGGCAAAGCAGCACTGTATAGTCTAGAATTCTGGTTAGAAAGTGATTAATGCTACACAATAAAACATTCAGATGGAGAAAACCTCTCAATGGGTTAAAATGTGTGTGAAAAAGAATACACAGAGTGAAAAAAAAAAAGGTGGTAGAGAAAGCCCTTAAAGAGAAATAGAATAGAAAGACTATAATAAGCCATGTAAAGATGGAAAATAGACAGAGTCTTGATTATGGTTATTATTGTGTTTTCTTTTAATTATTTAACTCTTAATGAGCTAACTGCAGAAAGACAATTGATTGCAAAGGCTGCTAAGTTAAACAAACATATATATTCTAAAGGTATCTTGACTTTGAAAGCTGTGTCTAAGGATATGTTGCTGTGGATGTTCTCATCCACAGAAGATGAGAACCTATGGATTGCTTTCAGGCAAATATGATTTCATCAGCCAAGACTGAAAATTCTCTGATGGGAAGAGATGGCCACAACAGTTTCAAGGCTACAGACGAAGATGATCCAGACTCAGGACCCTTGTAAGATTGTCAGCACCACTTAATCAGCAGGAAGTAGTAATAGAAAACTATGTCCAAATTCTCAACATATTGTTAATAAACATTTGTTTTCATTATAAATGGCTAATGGTCATAGTCAATCTCTTTCTAAGAAAAAATAGGGATATAGTATATGAATGATTTTTTAAAAGATAAATTATTAAATTTACTTTAATCCAAAAATCATCTGTTAGTCTCAAAATATTTTAATTTGGTATGGATTTTGGTTTATGGATACAAACTTAAGGTCAATTTTGTTATACTGCATGTATTTTTCTACTCTTGTTTAAGGTATGATGTTTATGTAACTCATTTGAAATTGTAATGTATAATTTAAAAATACAGATTAATAGCCATCTATGATAACCAAACTTATAGTCACGTTAGTTAGATTTTTAGGTATACAAAGATATATTTCAATTAGATAGGTAATCTTCAAATACTTCAAAGACCTACAGAATATGGCATTTAAAATATTTTAAAAACTTGGACTTTTCTGGACAGTGAGACAGGTCTGCTTCTGGCAGCACCAGTCTACTTAAAGAGAATAATAGGCATTGAAGAAACTTCATGTGGAGTTTACTTTGTTTGTGGCAATAGTTAGCCACTGGACAAGAAATTGTTCTTGTATTGACTGCTTGGTAGTATGCTGTATAAGGTGGACATGCAGGTTCCATAGAAAAGTGACCTCTGAACTTTGGCAGAATAAGCTGAGCTGATCCTTCTGGTTCCTGCTTTACAGAGAAAACTGCCAGACATTCTGCAGGACAGAGGGAGAAGTAACTGACAAACTGTGCCAGATTTCCTGCATCACTGAAAAGACTGCCAGAGACTTTGGGCCTATAGGCTGAAGATGGTGCCCCAACATTACAAAGGAACTTTGGGTGACTATCCAGGCAGACAGATATCATCTTTTTTATTTCTAGATTTCAGAAGTTGCTTGTACTTTCTGTTTACTTGGGTAACAGTATATCCTTCTGTGGTCTTTGATGTAGTTGAAGATTAGAAAGTTATAGGTATAGTTTTTCTTAGTTATTTTAAGAAATATATTACATATGAAACTTTAGACTCACAAGGATAAGATAGATGATAAAATATTTTCTTTAATTTTGTTGAATACAAATAGACTAGATATTGTAACTATAATTCTTGCTGGTTAGCTGTTTTGTTAAATGTATTTTTGATATATTAAAATTGAAACCTTCCGTTTTGATTAGATAGAAAAGGATAAGTGATGTGGGAATGTCTTTCTGTATGCTGTGAATATCATTCTTTAAATAAAGGAATTGTTTTGGCCTATACCAGGTACCATAGTGGGAAAATTAAAAGCACAGGTAGGAGGAGGGTGGAATTAGACAAAGACTTGAGCCAGCCGCCAAGGAGAAATATGTAAGGTAACACAGGTGAGCCACACGCCATGTTGCAGGTCAGATTAATGGAAATGGGTTGAATTAAGATGAAAGAGCTAGCTAGCAATATGCTTAAGCCATAGGCCATACAGGATGGAACTAATATAAGCGTCTAAGTCATTTGGGGGGCCTAAGCAGTGGTGGATGACTAGGCTCTTGGAATCTCAGGTCTGTGGGTCTGTACCTCTGGCTGGACGAGCCAGAAACCTCATTTTACAGTATACCTCCAAGAGGCCATGCCTCCTATTCCTTCCCAATTATTCAAACACTTGAGCCTGTGGTAGCAATTCCCATTCAAACTATATTTTCTTCCTTCCATTTTTCCTCCCTCTCTCCTTCTCTCCCTCCCTCCCCCTCCCTTCCTGTTATCACCCCTACAATCATACTGTATGTTTAGAAAGAAAACAGCCAGGCAGTGGTGGTGCACACCTTTAATTCCAGCTCACAGGAGGCAGAGGCAAGTGAATCTCTGAGTGCAAATCCAGCTTGGTCTGCAGAGCAAGTTCCAGGACAGCCAGGGCTACATAGAGAAATCCTCTCTCAAACAAACAAACAAAACAAAAAACAAAAAAACAGTCTAACAAATTTAAGACCTGTCTTTTTCTTAAGCCCATCCTCACCATCCCCTTGGTCCACAACATCAGGACAACAGATCTATTCAGGAGGTGGACTGAAGAATAGCATTCATCTATTCAGAGGGCTGAAGAATCACATCACCCTTGATTCTCCAGAATCACCACCCCAACAGCCCCATTTAGGCTCATTTTTGTGGCTCAAAATGTCATTTTTTTAAAAAAATCAAGTCACATCCTTACTTAAGTTCTTCTAACATTACCTTTCTCCTGGTACAAAAATTGGAAGAGAGAGGGAGAAGGAAGAGGAGCTGAAGAAAGCCCCGTCCAAACATTGGTGAATGTGGACTCTGCTGGGGGTCAGAGGATGAGTTATCTCATGAAGACTTCCGAGGAGGGCTCCTGATATACCAGTAGGGTGGTCCTCAATCCCACTCTCCGTGTTTGGTAATCAGGCTGGAGGCTGTCCTTCAAGCAGCCAAGATGAAGACAGGCATTTGAATGATATCTCCATTCCCAAAAGGTACACAGGAAGAGAAAAGTAGGAAGCAAGGAGTGAAAAGCAAATCCTAACCAGGGACAGCGACAGATGGCAGAGTATGTGTGTGTGTTCATGTGTGTAGGTGCATGCATGCAGATATGCACATATGTGCATGTGAATGTTCTTCCATGTGGAGGTTAGAAGTTAACCTCTAGCATTGTTCCTTAAGAACCATCCTCATTGTTTTTGAGACAGGGTCTCTCACTGGGACCTGGGGCTTGCAGATTTGGCTAGGCTGATGATGTGGTGAGTATAACTTTTGAATGACTAACGTCCCTGGGCTTCCCAGCTGCACACATCACTCCTGGTAATCTCATCCTTACAAATCTTACAGCACTTAGCCTGACAGCAGGGAGGCCTCTGTATAACATGAAGTGCTTCCAACCCTTTATCTGCCCCATGAAAAGATGACAAGAGGCTGGTCTCCTTGGGAGCATGCCCATTTAGGAAAAGAACAGGTTAGAGGATTCTACTATGTTTCCACAACCATAAAATTACTTTGTTGCTACTTCATAACTATAATTTTGCTATGGTAATGAACATAATATCAATATTTTTGGAGACAGAAGTTAGGCAAGGGATTCAAGACCCACAGGTTGAGAAGCACCATTAAAGGCCAGGCCCTGAGCTTATGCTCTGTTCATGAGAAACCTTTGAGACTAGTCCTGCAAGTTTCTCATCTAGTTTTCTTCCCAACATGTTTTTGTCCCTAGCCCATGCAGGGTCTGTGTCTTCCATGTGCCCACCTTTCTGCTGCCACAGGCATTTCCTGCTCTGTCTATGGCCTTTTGAATGTTTCCCATCCAGAACTGGTTGTCAAAAGTCTACAGATATTTTTCCACATGGGGAATACATGGGTATACACACATACATGCTCATACACAGTCTTGGCACTGGCCCTTTAAGATTCTGAGAACAGGGGCTGGAGAGAAGGCTCAGCAATGAAGAACTCTGTCTGCTCTTCCAGAGGACCCAGGTTCGATTCCCAGCACCTGCCTGACAGCTCACAACTGTCTGTTAAAGAGGAGTTGACATTCTCACACAGACATACATGCAGGCAAAAATGTACATCAATGCTCATAAAACAAAAGTGAGTGAATTATTTTTTTAAAAACAACAAACAAAGATCTTGAGAACACTGCAACCTAGTTAAGAGACAAAGAGCAAGGAGCAGCCAGGTACTGTCCACATAGTACCTCTGCCATTTTTTTATTACCTCTCTCTAGCATAATAAAATGTGAAAAGAAACAAGCAAAGGTAGTTTGTGGAGACTGTGCTGCAAGGCATGAGTAGCTGTAGGGTGGAAGAAAGGCTAGGTAGGTTTCTACCAAGTGACAACCCAGCCTTGATCCTTCCTTTCTCTATTCATACTCAAATTATTCTGCAATCAATGAGTCTAGAAGTTTATAACAAACCTCCAAACACACCCAGGCAGGTGCTGACAACCCAGGAAGGCTGTTCTGGGTGAGAGTATGTACATCTGGATCTGCAATTGCAGCAGGGACTGAAACTCAGTGCAGACCTGGAATGCAGCGGTCCAAGCTTCTTGGGGCAGGAAGTGAAGGCTTTGCAATGGCGTTTTGGATGCTTTATCTGTTGTTTGCTCTCAAAAGGTAGATCAATAACAATACATGAACAGATCCCTCTTGTGTAAAGACCAGTACAAATATAGGAAAGCCCCAGTACTCAATTTCCAGGCTCCTCTCTCTAAAACACCGTTTCCTGTTGCTCTGTCTCCAATTCTAACTTTACTAGGGTAAAATTTACATACAATAAACTCTCCCATTTCATGCACACAGTTTGTTAGTTCTTTCTGCATCAATGAGTCAGCCCATCACATCAATACATAGGACATTCCTATTGCCTCAAAAAGCTTTACCAATAAACTGGAGTTCCAAACACCAGTCCTAGCAAACCACTGCTCCGATTTGGCTCACTACAGGTTAGATTTGGGGACTGTTTTCTAGAACTTTCAATAGCCAATATGTATAATATTTTAATTTTGTGATGTTCTGAGGTTCACTCCTGTTGTGTGTCTGTAGTGTAGTCAGTCAGACATGGGTATCACTGTCTGGAATTGTTGTATCTGTGTCCAGAGACCCCCAATGACCACCGGGGAACTGGATGCAAACTCGTGAGGGTTTTTATTGTTATGAACAGGTTCAAGTCGAACCCAGGTCGATACCCTTTGTTGGGATGCAGCAGAGGGTTATCAGTCCCTGGTCTCAAGGTGAGGGGAGTTTTAAAGAAAAGTCTGTGTAAGCAGGGTGCTGCACATCTTGGCATTTCAGGATTGGGCAAAGGAACTTGGGGTATAGTGGCTATTGGCTGAGCTTATCAGGGGGAACACCAGCTCAGGTGCAAAACCAAGCATTTAATCTGCTGGTTGAGCTTTGGAACCTATTGGCTGTCAGGTGCACTCCCAGACCTGGGCCCAGCTCTCAGGCACCTCAGGCTTCTTTTCTGAAGCAAAGCTTTGTAAGGATAAAGTAAGCTTTAACAGAATCAGGGCAGCTAAGGCACCCACATGGACCTGCCTGATATCTGGAGGGAGAGGGAGGTTCAGGAGGCCTAGCAGATCTTTAGGAGCCTCATGATATCCCCACGAGATCCTTCCTTCCTTCCTATTAAGAAGTAAGCAGATGGGTGGGGGCTGGATCCCTCCAGTGATGTAGCTGTCTCTGAGTAAGCTGTGCTGAGATTGGAGCAGTTTTATGATATGTCAGCTAGCAAGTTACCTATGCTCCTGTAAGTTATCCTAATAAATTCATAGGCTCATCCACCTGGACTTGATAGCATCCTCTTTTTTTTTCTTTTGTCTCTTAGATATCTCTTTCCCCCTCCTGTCTTTCTTTTGCTTGCTCACTCTTACTTTCTCTCATGTGAAGGTGTTTCTTTTTCTTTCTTTCTTTTTTTTGACTTTTTCAGTTATTTTTTAATTTTTATTTGTTTTTTTATTTTTATACAACAAAATCTCATTTTTTTTTTATCCATGTAGCTCCTTGTTCAAACTCCCAACCCCTGGTGACCCCTCCTGGTCACTCTCTTTTCACCCCATCCCTTCATCTCCTCCCCAGAAAGGGCAGGAGGTCCCAGGGTCCCAAGGTGGTTTAGTTCAGCATCCACTCCATGCAAGACCTATTTTCTCATCCTAATATCAAGACTGGGTCAGGTGTTCCTCTGGAGGGAATGGGCTCCAAGATGCCAATCCAAGGTGCTTCAGATCCAAAGCTGTTCAGTGGTTATGGTTTGCCGCTTGAGTGTTCTTTGCTTTTTGTTTAAAGTCCACTAATGAGTAAGTATATCCCCTGCTTATCTTTCTGGGTTTATGATACCTTTCTCAGGAGGATATTCTCCAAATCCATCCATTTGCCTGAAAATTTTAGGATATCATTTTTCCTTACTACTGAGAAAAATGAGTAGTACTCCATTGTGTAGATGTACCACAGTTTGTTAATCCATTCCTCAGTTGAGGGGCATCTAGGTTGTTTCCAGGTTCTTGCTGTTACGAATAATGCTGCTATGAACATAGTTTTTGGGGTGCGAATGTGCATCTTTAGGGTATATGCCCAATAGTGGTATTGCTGAATTCTTGGGGAGATTGATTCTCAGTTTTCTGAGAAACTGCCACATTGCATTCCAGAGTGGCTGAACAAGCTTACACTCCCACCAACAATGCAGGAGTGTTTCCCTTGCTTTGCATCCTCTTCAGCATAGGCTGTCATCTGTGTCTTTTATCTTAGCCAATCTGACAGGTGTAAAGTTGTTTTGATTTGCATTTCTCTGATGGCTAAAGATATTGAGCACTTTTTCAAGTGCCTTTCAGCCATTTGTAATTTACTCTGAGCCTGTGTCTGTCATTGAAATTGAGCTGTGTTTCTTGTATGCAGCAGAAGGATAGCTTCTGTTTTTGTATCCATCATGTTAGGGTGTGTCTTTTTATAGGTCAATTGAGTCTGTTGATATTAAGGGATATTAATGACCACTGATTGTTATTTCCTGTTATTTTTGGTGGTAGCTTGTGTGTATTATCTTTTTTTTAGGCTTTTCTTCTACGGTATTATCAGTTGTTAGTGGTTTCATGGGTGTATCTGGGATCTTTAGGTTGGAGCTTTCCCTCTAGTGCTTTCTGTAGGGCTGAATTTGTGGATAGGTATTGTCTGATTTTGTTGTAAAATATCTTGCTTACTCCATCTATGGTGGTTGGTAGTTTTGCTGGCTATAGTAGTCTGGGTTGGTAGCCATGCGCTTAGTGCCTGTATAACTTCTGACCAGGACCTTCTTGCTTTCATTGTTTCCATTGGATAGTCTGGTATTATTCTGATGGGTCTGCCTTTATAGGTAAGTTGGCCCTTTTCTTTTGCAGCTCTTAAAATTTTCTTTGTTCTGTATGTTTTGTGGCTTGATTATTATGTGGCAAGCAGACTTTTGGGTTTTTTTTGGGGGGGGTCTAATGTGTTTGGTGTTCTGTAAGCTTCTTGTATCTTTATAGGCATTTCCTTCTTTAGGTTGGGAAAGTTATCTTCTATGATTTTATTGAATACATTATCTGTGCCTTTGAGCTGATAGTCTTCTCCTTCTTCTACTCCTATTATTCTCAGGTTTAGTCTTTCCATGGTGTCCCAAGTTTCTTTTTTTTTGTTTGTTTGGTTTTTTTGTTGTTGTTGTTGTTTTTGTTTGTTTGTTTTTTTCTTTCAAAAGTTTATTTAGTATCAAGCAAGAGGAGACTTTGCTTAACACTACAGAACATTTCAAGACTCGAGTTACAAAAGAATACCACATTGTTCGCACTTGTAATCAGCTCCCTTTTTACGCAAGTTGGCAAGAAAAAAAAAAAAACTAGCATATGGCTGAAAGATAAAATAACTAAACCCTATGGAAACATTTAAAATGAAAGGTGAGGCTTATGTTAAAAGAGTGCATTAACATATTTAGTAAACCTATCTTTTTGTTTAACACTAGTTAATCAAAGTTATTTTTTTTCTTTTCATGACCTAGTTTTCATATACAGACTGCAAATAACAAAATATTACATGTCCTTCTTCTCCCTGCCAAGTGGATGCTTCAACAAAGTGGTTTTAAGTTTCATCCATTCAGATTTTAAGCATTTTGATTTATTTAGAAAGGGATTGTTCATAGAAAAAATTACTTTGAACAGTATACAGGATGTTGGAGATTGGCTATTTCACAACATCAGACAGTACAATCAGTATCTGCCATATGGTTGGTCTCTGTAGACACCCTTCGCCGTCCTCGCTGAAGGAGCCTTATGTCTTGAGTTAGTCCATTCCTCTTGCCCATAGGAATCGTAAGCCTCCTCACTGAGTCCATGCCCATAATCATAGTAATCAGCTCCGCTTTGGGCTGGGGTGCTGTAGCTGTTGTCATAGGAGTCATAACTCTGCTCATCATATGCAGTACCGTACCCATCATCATAGTCATAATCGCCATAGGTCTCTTGTGTTGGAGGCGGTGGAGGAGGTCTGTATCCAGTTGGGGGGACACCTCTTGCTCTGGGAGTGAGAAGTCCTCTTCCCCGGCTCACTGGCCCTCGGGTGGAAAGGACTCCTCGGGGAGTTGGTGTCCCACGTGGTACTCCAACTGCAACAGGCCTGGCTGTGACTCCTCCTCTTCCCCTGGTTATTGCTGGTGTTGTTACACCTCTTGTACGCAAAGTGGATTTCCCTCGAACCACTGGGACATCTACATTTTCTGAACCTCCATTCAAATATGTTAATTCCTGGAGCTGTGCTTGCCTGATTTCGTCATTATAGTCAGGAATAAGGAACTTCTTAATCTCCTCCAAGGCGTGTCCCATCTGGGCATAAGCTTCTGCTGGGGGTGCAAACACTTCAGTGGGCACATGCAGGTCATCATTGAGGTGGAAGTATTTTGCTTCCCCACTTTTCCTAAGCTCTTCCTCCTTTGCCTTGTCTCTCACGGAACCTTTTCCAAGGATAGACATTTTTGTCAATGTTTCTTCTTGTAAACGCTTCAGAGAATTGCCACGTGGACCCAAAAGCTTCCTCACAAAGTTGAACTTGGGAAACTGCTTCACAGGAATCAACACTTTCTGTCCCAGCTTCATGTTCTTATTTATTAGCACATCGATGTACTTCTCTTCATCCTTGCCTTCCCCTTTCTGAAACTTTTCAATTTCTCGGTTCATCCATGGTGTCCCAAGTTTCTTGAACGTTTTGTGTTATGGCTTTTTTGGTTTTAACGTTTTCTTTGACTATTGTATCTATTTCCGCTATTGAGTCTTCCACCCAGAGATTCTGTCTTTCATCGCTTGGATTCTGTTGGTTATGCTTGTATCTGTAGTTCCAGTTCTTTACTTCAGATTTTCTATCTCCACCTTTCCCTCATTTTGTGCCTTCTTTATTGCTTCTATTTCAATTTTTAGTTCCTGTAATGTTTCTTTCATTTACTGGTTTTTCTTTTCTGGGTTTTCTTTTAAGTATTTGTCTCTTCCAATTTTTTGTTTGCATTTTTTTCTATTTCATTAAGGGAATTTTTTTATATCCTCCTTTAAGGCTTCTATAAATCATAAAGGCATTTTTGATGTTATTTCCTTCTGTTTCCTCTTCATTGCTCTGTTCAGGTTTTGGTGTTGAAGAACCACCAGTTTTTTCTGGTGTTGCCTTGTTGTTCTTTATATTGTTATATGTATTCTTCCACTGGCCTCTGCCCATTGCTTCAATGGTTCACTCTTAGTCAGCTCCTAGTCAGTTGTGGCTAGAGGGCTTATATGTCTCCTGTCTGCTCTGAACAAGGGGTCTGTACTATCTCTGACTCTGCTCTAGACATGGGTCTGCAACTCAAAGATGCCTGGCTGTCTGTGATGGTATAGCTTGCCCTGGAGGCAGGGCCCAGCCATGGGAGGTCCCTCCTGCTATGTGTCTGTATGGATTGCTGGGGAAAGTTCTTCCCAGCTTTAGCCTAGGGTCTGACTGCTGTGCGAGAGCATGAGGTCAGAGCCATACATGTGTTCCTGGCCCCAGAGAGGAATTCTCTGGGAGGCCCAGGAGAGGGAATCCACTCACCTCTGAATCTGCTCTGGACATGGGCCTGTGGTTCAAAGGCATCTGTCTGCCTATTGCAGGTGCTTCTTTACATATCCAAGGAAATAGTAATATAAAAGTTCAGAAATTACTTTTTTTATTCCCCAGCAATACTCTATGGGGTGACTATTCAAGTTTGTTTATTCTCCAGTCTGTGGAATAGTCACATAATTCTGATTTGGGGACATCATGAATAAAGTTGCCAAGGCACTGTGTTAAAATCTTTTTGTGGATGTTGACATCCATATATAGAACAATGGCTTGGTAATGTGAGTCATTTGTTTTTAATTGGAAATTATAGAATTGTATTTCAATTCATTTCTTAGTCCCACCAGCCATACATTACAATTCCAGTCACTTCCCATTCTTGTCAACACTTCATAGTGGTAGTTTATTCTTAATTTTTAGTTTTTGATATTTAGCAGGTCCACTAGACTGTCATTGTCTTCTCTCCCCTTCATGATAAATGCTATTGACCATTTTTGCATAAGATGGATTTGCTGTTCATATTTCACATGAATTATTTCTTTAAATTTCATAATTTTTTTCTTTCTTGATACAAGATCTTGCTGTGTACCCCAGAATGGCCTGAGATTTACAATTCATCTGCAGCTGTCTCCTGAGGGCTGGAATTACAAGCTTAGCCACTACATGTGGCTTTGCGTATGTTTAAAATCTGGAGTTGTGTTTATTCTCACATTGAAGGTGTTCTGGCTGTAAGAATTTTGTCAGATATGTGATAACAAATATTTTCTTTGCTGTTTTCATCTTCTTGAAAAAGTTCTTAGCAAGATTTTAATTTTGATGAGATTCATTTCATCTATTTGAAGGTATGGTACATACTTTTCTGGGTCCCAGTGAACTTTCTTCACTCTAAAGTGGTGAATGTGCTGTTGTAAAATGTGTTCGGTTTCTGCTTTAGAGTTTAGGTCGATGACTTCTTTCAAGCTTAGTATTTGTATAGATATGAAGTAATAAAGTTCATTTTTTCTGTTTAGTATTTGCAACATAGTATATTGAAAAAGAACTGTTCTTTCCTCATTGATTAACATTGAAGGGCTTGCCAAATTTCACTCAGTCATGTTGTGGAGTATTCGCCAGAAAAGACGGTTCAGATAAGGGTTTAAGCCAATGGAAAGTATTTATTAGCCAGCTGGCAGCTATGCCTGGCATTCAGAATCCTGGTATAGCCCCAAGCCTTTCTCAGGTGAGCTTTTAAGCACAAAAACTGTGGTCTGGGTTGACATATTTTTGTTAATAAGAACACCTGGCCAGAGGTGAATTATAGAAGGCAAAAAGCAAGGTTGGCACAGTTAGATACTTTCCCATAACTATGGACTTCGATGGGTTAGGTCTGTTTTGTTTTGGCTGATGATGCTATCTATGCACTGAGTTTTATGGTCTGGGTGGTTCCACCAAGAGTCAGTTGTGCTAAGGTCTGGTGGGGGTGGGGTGGGGTGGGAGGTGGAGTGGGGTGGGCTGGGCTGGGTGTAGGAGTGGGTGGGATTGACTTTTACAAGTCACACATGTATTGGCCTTTCTGACATCTTTGTTCTATTTGTGAGTTCCTTGGGTTTCTGTGTCAATACAGCTACATCTTGGTTATTTGATTATCATAACTTCTAGGTAGGCTTTGAAATCAGGTAAATATCTTGAATTTTATTCTGTTTTTCCCAAAATTGTTTTCATTGTTCCAGGTCCTTGATTTTGACAAACAATTTGTAATACTTATATGCTTAAAAACATTATTAGCAGATACTTTAGGACTACAGTTGTCTTTGTAGAGAGGTCTTTAAAATGAATTCAATATATCTGACAGATATTGATCTGAATTGTTGATAAAAATGGATGGCTGTGGTTTCATTGGAATGGTGAGAAAATTTTTAGTCATGTGTTCAATTTATTCAATAACCACTTACTCATTCAGGATTTCCTATCCTTGAACTTATTTTTGGTAGTTTTTACTTGTCAAGGACTATTCTCATACCATCTATCACATCCATACTATCAATATATTCATATAGAGGTTCTCAAAAATGCCCTCATTAGCTATTTAATATTATTTTAGTTTTTATTTGCTCATGTATGTAACTTGGTCCTCCTCTTTCTTCTTCTTCTCTCCTCTTCTTCCCCTTCTCCTTCCCTTCCTCCATTTCTAATGTGTCACCCTCTCCTTCATCTTCACATTTTCTTCTTCCTTTTCTGTTGGTGCTGACAATGGAATCCAAGGCTTTGGGCATCCTGAACAAATGCCCAGTCACAAAAACATTACCAGCCTCCTTCTTTTTTCCCTGATTAATTTATCTAAAGGTTTATCAATTTTTGAATTAACAATCAAAAAAACCTCCCTGAGTCTCACTGGCTTTGGCTTGTGTCTCTGTTTCATGGCTTCCCATGCTTTCCTTGTTGACCTTTCTTCCTGCCAAGTTTGCACCAGCTTTGCTCTTTCTTCTTGCTTCTTAAGATAAAAGCCTAGTTTATCTAAGCTTCAAAAGCTTTTCTCTTAAAATTAATTTTATTTTACTTCTATATGTAAGCAAGTACCTATGTTAATATATTATATATAATATACATATATATATATATATATATGGGAGGGTGCCTATAGAATCCAGAAAATGGTGTTGGATCCCTTTTGAGATAGAATTATAGGCATTTGTGAGTGGCCTCATGTGGTATATAATGGCTACTGAACTATAGTTATACCACCTCATGAAACTATTTCTAGAAATACTATAAGTGTTAAAGCTATCTTAGATAAACTGGTTTCTGAACCAGTCATACATTCCTCTGTCTCTGACCTAAAAGTTATGAGAACTGCCGGGACACTTAATTGCTATCTCTCTGCCTCTGTAAACAAGCTTGCTTGCTGCAGATGCCCACAACTGTCTTTCTGTATACATAACAATTGCAGAGTTCTTTGCCTGTAAAAAAAAATCCAAACAAACTGAAAGTGTGGCTGTTTGCTGCTACTCTGCCTGACACAGCCATATGGGCATTAAATATTCTACAGGATATAGATAGGCATCTTGAGAGTTTTTATCTTCAGGCACCCCATAACAGGTGTTGGGATTTGAATTCTGGTCCTTATGATGAAGGAGCAAGTACTCTTAACCAGAAATTTCTCTGAGCCATCTCTCCAGCCCCAAACATTTCTTTTATTACTTGCATGTAAGCTACACATTGTCTGTCCAGTAAATGCTTCTTTTAGGTGGATCATACTTATAAGATGTTTTGATCATGAATGCACTAATTGTTCTCTGATCCTCCTTGTCATTTACTTTTTAATCAATAGGCTGCTTAGTCAGGTGGTCACTTGCTCTGCTTCTTGGTACATTTCTGAATTGGAATGACGCTACTAGACTAGCGCTAAACCCAATAGCAGCACCATGACAGGTGCTGAGAGACACAGTAGGTAGGGCCCATTAGTATGACTATAATTACAACCCCACAGGTGAAGAGAAAATGGGCTGGAGGCATTCTCTAAGAAATGATGACTGTAACTGGTCCATAGGTGACAAGACACATTAGCTTAAATGTTCAAGAAACCCTCAAACCCCAGACAGCATAAATAAATGAAAAGTACACCTAAGCACAGGGCAGTGGAAGCACTGAACAGTGAAAGCAAAATTATGTAACTGGAGAAGAAAGACACGTTACCTTTGAAAAAGTCACCACACCAATCTCTTCAGCCGAATGCATGAATGCATGAAACCCTGAGGAGATAGAATAATGTCTTGTCAGGTGGAAGAGGGGCAAGGCAGGCAAGGCACCTGTGCTGGATCCCCCCAGACTGAGAGGAAATCATCCCCATCCCCACTCCACTTCCCATGGGGCGTTCCGTCCCCCCCCCCTTCATCTGCAGTTCTCAAGCCTGCAATCCCTGACTGACCAATCAGGGCTCAGACATTATCACTAGTGAGTCAAAGGGAGAAAGTCCTTTAATGAGAAGGAGTACCCTGGGGATAGGGTGGGACTTGGTGGAGTACAGAGAGAGGGAACACACCCACGGGGAGATTATAAAGTCTTGAGTTTGATAAAGGACACTGAAGAAGATTGTTCCTCAAGGCCATAAGATTTATTTCACTCCGTGAGTGTGGCAGGTTTCTAAGGAAAAGCTTTTGGACTTCCAGGAAGGGCAAGGAAGGTATTTTAAAGCTTCTGAGGGAGGGGTTAGGAGGACATGTCTTGCAAAGAGAGGAAGAAAACATCTTGCTAGTGTTTAACTTAAAGGGTGTGGGAGAGGTATGGAGGAGGGGGCACATTTACCTAAGATGTATTCCTTTCACAGGTGTGGGGGGTTCTAGGCCCCTGATGCCTCTTAAGCTAACAACCTGAGGTCTGGCACCCGTCACTCTCCTGGAGTCAGGAAAATGCTAGTAGCATGTCTGTCTCTTCCAGTAGCAGCAGGGATCCCAGATCACCTATAAGGATGGAAATAGAGAGGGCTGAAGACACAAGTGTGTCCTGATCACTCCCTAGCTTAAGTCTGACAGCTATCACTGCCCCCCAAAGACCTGACGCAATCCTTCTTTAGAAAGTGAAGATGCTGGTGGGTGGAAACTCTCCGCTCTTACACCTTAGCTTATGTCTGGTCTCCTCCTTAAGATGAGACAATCGGCTCCATTCTGCAGGTGAATGCTTGGCCAGCCAAGTGGGATGGTTTGATTAAACCACACAGTCAGTAAATACTAAGGCAGTTTTCACAGTCTCTGTGAGCACCCAGTGCCATTTCCACCACACTGGTAGTAACCATTCCAGGCAAAGTGGATGCTGTGTAAATCTAGTGATGAGCACAAAGACATGCAGGTCCCGGGTCCTTCTCAAGAAGGTTCAGCAGGAGCTTAGGAGGCAGATGAAGTGAGACCCTTGCTGATGTCACAGGGGAGGTTGTTCTCTGTTGATTCCTGTGGAAGGCTGGCTGTTGTTATTCTCCCAGACTTTGCAAAGCACTAGTGCTACTGAGGTCTCCTCTGACCTCTGTGAGGAGGAGCTATGGGGGCCCATTCCAAGACTCTAAAGAATAACAGACAGAGCTGCTGGAGCATAGTGGGGGCTTTACAGCACCACCTGAGGAGACCCCAGACTAGACACCAGCCAGGTCAATGCTTGCAGAGCCCTCCTGCACACGTGTCATTTCTGAAGTTACACAGAGCAGAGAACAACTGTGAAAAAGACTGGTGCTTGCCTGGTGTTCCTAGCTTGTCGCCACAACCAGACTCCTCCTTGTTCCCTTGGTCTGCTGGGCCTGAGCAGAATCTGCTACAGCTGTCACTCATAAGTACTGATTAGCTTCTTCCCAGTGGCTCCATGCAGATACAAAATAAGAGGCTCTGTCTTTGTTCATCTACTTATCTACAATCTGTGCTATCTATACCGATCACCTGCTTCAGTCAGACACTGAGGAACTGACAGTTACTGCCCCAGTTTCATTCCTGTCACTGTGACAAAATACCCCAAGAAAAAGTAAGTAACTTTGAGAGAGAAAAGGTTTATTCAGGTTACAATTCTGGGTTATAGTCCATTGCTGCAGGGAAGCCAAGACAAAGACTTGTAGCAGCTAGTCACATCACAGTCAAGAGCAAAGGAGAAAGGATGCATTTGTGGTGTGCTCAAATCTTTCTACATTTATACAGACAAGGACCCAGCCAAGGAGGTGGTGCTGGCCACAGCAGCCAGGACTTCTCACCTCAATTAATGCAATAAAGACAATCCCCCACAGGTGCACACAGAGGTCAAACAGATCTGGGCAATCCCTCATGTAGATTCTCTTCTTAGGGGATTCTGCATTGTGCCAAGTTGACAAAACTAACCATTACAGCTCCTGAGAAATACATCTCTTCAGAGATATGGTACATACACAATATATCTGTGCTAGGGTGAGTGTTCCCATAACAGTGCTTGGTAGGGTATGGCCTGGAGCGGGGATCTAGGAAGGGCAGTTCAGGCCTGAGACATGAGAGCATCTTTAAAGAGAAAGTAACCTTAGGTCTTGTAGTAGGATTATGCTAGTAATGTTGTAAATATTTGTCCCGCCTAGGGGGTTTAATAAAAAACTGATTAGCCAAAGGCAAACAGGAAGTGTGTGTGGGGCTACAAGGCTAAGAAAACTCAGGAACATCTCAGAACAGACACAGATGCCAGAGTCGCCAGAGCTGCCAGGAGATGCAGAGGAAATGCTGCTCCGAGAAAAGGTACTGAGCAGCATGGGTGAACAAGATGGGCTGAGTTCAGATGAAGGAGCTAACAAGTTATATGCCTGGGCCCTAGCCTAGGTCAATCAGTGTAAAAATAATATAAGCCTGTGTGTGATTATTTGAGGCAAAGAGGGGTCGAGAGTGAGACAAAACCTTTGGTCCAGACCCGGAAAGTCCAGGCCAGAGGTCTTGAAGGATGTCCAGGGCAGAACGGATAAAGTTTAGAGAATGATGGAGACATGAGAACAATAGAGTATGAAACTTCATGTGAGCAGAATACGTGAGTTGATGTAGCAAACTGCATCTAGGGGCTGCTGGACTGGAGCCTCAGAACCACCAAGGAGCTTGAGTTCTATTACACAGATAATGGGAAGGTAGATTTATGGACATGAAGGAGGAGGACTCACCCAGCAGAAGCATGGATGGTGGCCAAGAGTAGGACACTCAGAGGGAGGGAGGGAGGGAGGGAGGGAGTCTGGAGACCACTACCTTTGACCAGGTTTGAGAAGATGGAATGCAGTTCAGGCCTGCAACACAAGGCTGTAAAAAAAACCAAAACTGCTCTGGTCAGCTGTGGCCATGAGAGCCACACTAAAGAGCTGATTCCTCAGCTCTCTACTCTGTTGGCCTCTTCAGCTACGATTCAGGCTGGTCATCTCAACCCCAAGCAGCATTAACTAAAATGAGCAAAATTACAGCCCTTAACTTCCATGGCTAAGTAGCTTTGGAAATACATAGATTTGAACCGTGGGTGGACTTGGTGGCGGGTTGTGCCCACGCTGGGTGATTCATTTAGTAAGACATTCATCACTGGAAGGTCTCCAGCGGAAAGGATGGTGGATGCTGGAGAAGTGCTTTGAATATTTCAAAGTTGGTATCATTAACTGGATGAATGCTGATGAAGGACCCCAAATCTAACAGTCTGTGATTTGGACAGCTAGACAGGTGGGAAAGAAAACTCTGTCCTCATTTGGCTTCTGCAGGCTCAAGGCAGGGAGATGTAGTTCAAGGCAGCGCTATACTTCTGCTCCGATTGCGGTGTGCATGGGTCACTGCATTTCAGAAGCTGCCAGAGGAAGCCGGTGTTACTGGTGACTCATACTGTCTCACAGAAGATCTTTCTGAGCTGTAGCCATTCAGGGATGAGATTCGCAGTCATGCCCCAGGAGGAGAGAGGCCAGTGCCAGCTCCCTCGGTGCTACTTTTGACACAGCCCTGCCTCTGTCAGCATCCGCCTTGACTCATCCTTTTCTAAAATGAGGAAGGCAGTCCCAGTAGGGTCTGAGAAGTTTGGAGCCTTCTCAGCTCTATGTGGGTCATGGCTCTTCTTTTAGATATATTGGAAGATGCCTCTACCTGTGCACAAAAGATGTGGGAAGAAAATTAAGACTTTCAAGTAAAAACCAATGTTATTATTCCTTACTGCTAGAGGGCCTAACTGATTCAAGGGTCTATGGTTTGGGGTCCTATAATGTGACTAAAGACAGAACAGAAATGTCATTATTTGTTCAAGTGATTCTCAAAAATCTACTGCTGGCTTTTTAGACCTCACTGGGAGCCAATAGAAATACAACCTTCTCTTGATTTCTAGGAGTAGTGGGCAGCCTGGCCTTTCTCCGTCCCTCAGCTGGTGTGGGCAGCCATTACCTTGCAACAGACAGAAGAGGAGAAGATTCCAGGCCCTGATTAAGCTCTTTAACCTGCTCTCCCCACATTGTTCCTTCCCTAGAGTTTCAGTTGCCATCAAACTAGGCTACCTGTTCTCCCTTCATGCCAGACCCGCCCTGTCCCGCCCAGTCTCTGATACTTGGCTTCCCTCAAGGTTCAATTGGAGAGTTATTGAGTGTTTCCTCATTTCAATAATTTTATTGCTGGGGGAGAGGGTTGGTGTGTGTGTGTGTGAAAGTACCCTTCTTCCTTACTCAACCTAGAACATCACATTTTCATAGTTTTTTTACACTGAGCCCCCAGTCTTGTCTTTATTTCATACCCTTGAAATCTTGCATCTCCTTCAAAGTTTATTGGAATGCTATTTATCTGTTCTTTTTCCTGTTGATGCTGAAAAATGCTCTGAGAAAAGCAGTGTAAGGAGAAAAGGGTCTATTATAGCTTCCATTCCAAGGGTATAGTCCATCATTACAGGGAAGTCAAGGCAGTGGGGGCTTGAAGCAGCTGGTCTGATCACCTCCACGGTCAGGAAGCAGATGGTGATGACTGTGTGTTGCTGCTCAGCTTCCCCAATCTCTCACACACACACAAACACACACACACACACACACACACACACACACACACACACACACACAGGAGTCCAGGATCTCCTTCCAGAAAACAACTTGCCCTACAGTAAACAAAGCTTCCTTTTATAATCAATGCTGTCAAGATAATCTCCCATAGGCATGCCCAGAGGCCCATCTCTCAGACGAGTGTAGATTGTGTCAAGTTGATAACTAGCATTAACCATCACATCATCCTTTCGTGATGCCCTTTTCTAGCCCCCAACTGCCGTGAAGCTGTCCTTGGGGTTCTTAGAAAATTTCATCTCTATGAGACGGTTCTTCCCTATGTTTTAGTGCCTGACAGATGTCCCATGATAGAGTCATAAACTCCTCCAATCCACAGATAGTATCTTATCCAAACCCACATTTTCATTTCCAGTTCCAGAAATTTCTTAGTGGAAATTCCAGCAAAGATAATGGGGATATATAATGTCAGGCCTTAACTCCCTACCATATAGTCATGGCCCAGATTCCACCTGCACATTGGGATATCTAATAAGACTGTATATTGGCTATGGGCAGCTCCCTCCACAGCTGAGAAGGGTTTCTACTATGGGCATGATCACACTGTACCATCAATTCTCAGGTATATAGTTTGGAATTTCTTTAAAAATCCTTTCAGGTCAGTGCTGCCATGATTAATCTTGTCAAGTTGATTGCTTCAAGAAGTACCTACAGATTAGGAAAGCAGTCCTCCAGATATAATCAGATCAGCTTGGCTCTGATCTAATCAATGGAATAATCCACACTGGGTTCATGATATAATGACATTATTGGGAGATGGTAAAACGTTGGAGTGAGAGTCTACTTGAAAGAAGTAGGTCACTAGGGGCTGTCTTTGGGATCTATATCTTCTGGCCTTTTCTTGTATCCCCCTTTTTCTTCTTCCTTGTTCTGATATGATATGAACTGCCTTGTTCTATTGTGCGTTCCCTGCTACAGTGAGCCAATACCTCTAAAGCCATGAGCCCAAAGAAATCTTTCTTCCTCTAAGTTGTTAGATATTTGGTCATAAGAATGAAGAAAGTGACTAATGCAATATCCTTTAGATTTATAAAAAATTCATTCTTCCCCTCATGTTATGAAAAATCCATTTAAAGGCCATAAACACTGGAGAGAGACAGAGAGCAGAGAAGTCTCTGTAAATACCTTCAGGCATGAACGAGCTCTGCATCAAGTTCAGTCCACATGCTTTGGCCCTTTTGCCTCTAAAGACAAAAACAAATGGCCTAATGAAAATAGAAACAGCCTGTCAATCATCTGCACCTCAAAAATTTGTGTATTTGAAAAAGCTAATTAGCTAATTTTATTGGTCTAACCAAATGCTTTCTTCCTTAAGTGCACTAGCATTATAGGTCACAATAAAAACACGTAAAGAGGCCAGTGGTGCTGAGCGTTGACATTTCTCCAGGCATTAAAAATGGATAATGATCGCAAGTCAGAAGAGAGGAACATGAGCATGCACTGAGAAAAGGTTAGCGCCGAGCTGTTCAGCTGGCCACAGAAAACTACAGAGTGTGAGGAAGGTTTGAAATAGCCTCCTGGGCATCCCAGCCTGCAAGTCTGAGTGACTACCATCTAATCTGCTTTGTTTTTTTTTTTTTTGTTTTTGTTTTGTTTTTTTGTTTTTTTGCTGGATCTGGAGCAGGGTGCTTTCAGGAAGCCCAAGGGATTCACACTGGGGAATCTTCCCTGGCTGCAGGTGCCTGGCACATGTGTGAACATTGAGGGTACTGCTGCCCTTGCTAAAGGTCAGCAGCTCAGCTCTAAGAACTGTTACAAGTAGATAATAAAAAAACCAAGTAATCCAGCTCTAGAAATTGGCAAATGAGCTAACTATGGTGGTACATACCTGTATTCCCAACACTTGAGATGGAGGCAGGAAGATTAGGAGCCCAAAGCTAGCCTTAGTTACGTAGCACATTTGGGGTATGCCTGGACCATGTGAGATCCACATGAAAATAAAACAAAAAGCAAGCGGAGGGTTGGAAGTGACGATTCTCCAAAGCAGCTGTATGACTAACCACAGGCATGGGGGAAACCCTCATGTTATCACTTATTAAACACATAAGAGTCACAGTCATGACAGGCACTGCTTCTGATCCCGGGGAGAGCTTGATAAACGAACAAGTGGAGAGAGTTCTCAGGGTGAGGAATTTGACTGGGAATAGACACTGCAGGGGGGATGCACACAAGCAGGAAGATGAGAGTTTCTCTAGAGATAACACGGAAGAAGTGGCATTGCTGTGACATCTGTCTTCTTGGGTTAATGACAAGAGTGACAGCAGTCCAAGGCTGATGGGCAGACATATTTAGAAAAGTTCTTTTATGTATATGATATCAGTTTATGGTGGCCTTGAGATATAGTCATGGCTCTGGTAGTCTTCTGTGGGTGCTTTCATCAGACACACAGGAATGAGATGCCCTTACCATACCCTCCTAGCTGTAATGATTGTTAGTGACTTAATTTTAATCCTGATATCTTTTACACTTTCAACAAAGAAGTTAGATAACATCAGGTGTTTAGAAGGCTATGGAGTCGCTGGAACTCGGACACCTGGCTAGTGGAAATGTAAAGTGGTATAACCATCCCAGAATAGTTTGCAATTTCCCCAAACACTAAACACAGTGATACCATATGTATCTTAATGGACACAGAAATTTCACTCTTAGATACAGAACCAACATGTCCATAGCCTTGAGCGTTCCCAGCAGCACTATTCATGATAGCCCAAATAGAAAAGTCCATCAGCTGTTCAATAGATGGACAACAAATATTTTATTCTGACAGTGGAATAGTAATTGACAATTTAAAGGAAAAAATCCTTTTGAATCTGCTATATAGTAGATGGGAATTGAAGGAATTATGTTGAAAGAGAAAGCTACTGTCTGATTCCATATGTACAAAATGACCAGGACAGGCAAATCATAGAACAAAGAGATGAAAGATAGCCTGGGTTCAGGGGAATTTGAGGAAGCAGTGACAAGAATAACCAAATAATAACAAATGTTATGAAAAATAAGTCTTATTAACTGTGGTGGGGGAGACAAAAGTTTTAATAATTAGGCATGGTTATAGGTATAGGACTTCAAATATATTACAGGATATTGAAGTGTTTTCTCCAAATGTGCAAACTATGATATGTTAATTTTATCTCAATAAATCAGTTTTTAAAAAAGAAAAAGAAAATACATGCCCAGAAAGCTTGGGGGAAAAAAAAAACCAAAACAAAACCAAAAGCCAGCCATATATCCTGAAGCATCAGCTATGCCAAAGCAACTGTTTACCAGTCCTGGGCACTCAGAACAGCTACACCAATGCTTCTCAGGAATACTCTGTAAATGCCAAGGTTAGCAAAGTGTCCTATTCTTCAACAGCTCTAAAAGGCACCTTATAACATTGCCAGTAGTTAGTGCTAGATAATCACTTGAATGGCAAACAAACAAGGGCTTGTTCAGATTGTGTCTGGAATTGGGAATAGGGCACTTTTATGACTTGCAGTTCACAGCCAGTGAGCCTAGAGGTATGTTCACAGAATGTGTATGGTTCACTGCCACATCTTCTCACTCCAGAGGTGAGAAGAGCACAGACCTTAGACCCTTCTCAGAGCATCTGAGATGCTCTGCTTTTTTCCTATGCATGAAACCTTCTGCATAGGACACACTGACATTGTTGGCATTCTAGGGAAGACATGACTTATTTAAGGGTCACCCTAAAAGTGTGTGTGTGCACACATGAGTGCATGTGTGTTGTACATACATATGCATAATTATTGTAGAGAAACACCAGACTTGAATTGGGAAACATTAATCAAGAGCCAGAGAGCCAGAATGTTGACAAGTTTCATAGCAGAAAGTTGGAATGGGAGCTGGTCCAGTGCAATGCCGTAAACTTTTGGACCTCAGTGGATGGGAATGCGGCTCCACAGGTGGGATGGGGCCAGATAGAAGGATTCATAGAGGAATAAGTGTTTAAATGTTAAAGTGTCTCAGTCCTGTCAGCTCACAGTGTCTCTCCCTTGACAGGCCCTGGAGGCAGCTCTGAGCCTTTTTGCTTTTCTGCACAAGGATTTTCAGGCATTTACAAGTGGAAAGATCCAGGGTCAAGAAGAACCTTTAAATCAGTGGTTCTCTGGCAAAATATTTACATTATGACCAATAACAGTAGCAAAACTGCAGTTATGAAGCAATAATGAAAACAGTTTTATGGTTGGGAGTCACCACTACATGAGGAACTGTATTAAAGGGTCACAGCATTAGAAAGGCTGAAATCCCTAAACTGTGCTGACCAGAAGTCAGAGTGAGCTCTTCTGCTGTAGCCTGTGGGTAACTCTCAACCCAGGCATGGGCTACTGTCTTCCTTAACTTCTTTTGTTCCTTGGGATGGAAAGAAAAGAAACCAATGGACCCCTGACAAACACTGAGTAGTAACAAGAAATCACACCATCACAGTCTCCAACATTCCTTAAGGTGGAGAATGAGGAGGGTATTGACTGTGATATCACATTCCAATCCACAGATCCCTCTTGGCCCAGTATAGACTGAGTTTTTTTCACACAGAATGGGGATGTCCCTTTGAAAGGACCTGAGCAAACCCTCCATGGTATTCTGCATATATTAGGGTATGCATACTGCTTTCCAAGGTGGCAGTAACTATAGGTGCCTAGGAATCAAAAGTTGGATTGGGGTGAGTTTTCACTAAGGTAAGCGGGCTGAGGGCTTAGAGTCTCCCATGATGGCAAGTGGCATTCTGTGCTCCAGTCACTGGCTCATAGTAGGTATTACACAGTGAATTGGTGAGTCTGAGTTCTGGGAAGACGCTGGTGTTGAATACCAATTTCACAAGTTTCCAGCAATGACAAGTTCCCAGGATTCTGGTATTGGTACATTGTTGCTTACCAACCTACAAACAGGTAATGGGTGCTGTATGGATGCACAGGAAGAAGAGACTCTGCAAATCATACTCAGATATTTCTGTCCCATCAGAAACTCTCGATTACTTGGCAGTCACTTGCCAGATAATTGACTCAGAGGCTTAAAGTTATTTATAAATGTTCACCCAATAGCTCAAGTTTGTTACAAATTAGCTCTTACACGTAAATGAACTATGACTCTTATCTTCCCATTTCAGCATTCTCATCTTGTTTCCTATGTCTGGTTGATGACTGTGTCTCTGCCTTTTCTCTTCCCAGAATTCTCCTAGTCTGGTTGTCCTGCCTATACTTCCTGCCTGGCTACTGACCAATCAGCATTTCATTAAACCATTACCAGTGACAAATCTTTACAATGTGCAGGAGCATTATCCCACAGCAGCACATCAACTCTGTGCCACACTTGTCACTCAGTAGCTATATAACCTCAGGCAAGTTTGTCTTCCATAACACAGAGACAGCAGTGTCATCTAACAAGATGGTGGTATTAATAAGATGCTGAGTGGCAGCAAATGGCCATTCCCTCTCCTCTCCTCCCTCCACAAGTACAGCCTCCCCATCTTACTCTGCCCAGGTTCAAGTCAGTTTGGAATATGGCATCACATTTGTGTACATATTATTGCACCTAGTTCTTCTCTATGTTGTAGACAAGTGCTTTGTCACACCTATGCAACTCATGAAGAAGTAGACCAGAGGATGCCAAATACCTTGACACAAGCAACAGGCACAACCCAGTCTCTCATGGCACAGGTCACTGTCCCTGTCACTGTCCCATTTCCTTCTGTGCAGCAGCATGCCCCACCATCCATTAGCCCTGCAGCTACAGTCCTGAAAGTCTCCCTCTCTTTACCAACTGACACCTCCTAGAACTAAGAGTACCTATATATGATGTGCCTCTTCAGAGATGACAACAGTGTGCTTGTTATAAAAGAAGCAAAGGGCAGGTGAGTATGCTAAACAGAAAAGACGGCTGACTTCAAATCCTTACATGTTCACTTGTCATTTCACCCTATCTGTCCCAAGACAGCCTTCGGGACCTTTGCCTAAACACTCACATTATGTTCACATAATGTGGACACTGCCTTGCACACATGCATACCATTCTGAAAACCGGTTTCAATAGTGTATCTTAAAGGACTTATTTTTAAAGTCCCATGAGTAAAGATTAAGTTCTAATTTTGCCTGTTTCCTGGTAATGGAGGTGGAGACTGTTTTCATTCTGCATCTGGTACAGTATCACAAGGCTCATTTCTAGACATGCTTTTGTGTGGTCCTGTGAAAAGGTTTCTGCACAGCACTCCATTTATAGCTGAAGAAAATGAGGTAAGGCAAGGTATACATACAATTTGTTTTTGAAGGTCAATTAATGACTTAGCTTGGACCAGAATGATTATCCAGAACCTCCCACTAGGGCCCAAAGGAGAGAATTCTACGATTTTTACAGAGGGGCAATTCTCATAGTCACATGGAATTCTGAGCATGTGCCTTTCCTCCTGAGTCATCCTACATACCATGTGCAACTAGGGTGAGCTCCTGGGACCTGCCTTTGCCTCTGCCTCCCAACCTGCTTATGTTCCCATTCTCTTCTATGGAGAGCCTCTTAGCTATGCCTGGGAACCTTTGTGGCCTGCCTTCAGCCTGCCATGGTGCTACCCATGACTCCTCAGATGCCTGGAAGTAGCTAAAGCACACTCTTCATTTCCTCATCGCCACTCCTGCTTTCCCCCACTTTTCCCACCCCAACCCCCACCCTGACTTTGGCACAGCTAGTGTCCTGAATGAGAAAACAGACATTGTGACGGTCAGAGGAAGAACCTCCTCCTCCCCCAACTTTGTCCAGAGAGGATCAACTCCTTGCCCTCACATCACAGGCTGATCCTGCCTGCTGCTGGGCAGACGTGCCAACATCAGCCCAGACAGAGGAGCATCAGAGGACCTGCAGCTTGTGTGCTCAGTGTCTTAGCAGCCTCCGCATATGAGTTTAGATAGGATTCCTCGGTAATGTATTCCTGCCCCTGGGTTATTATTATCCCCATTGTACAACTGCACAATAGAAATTGGAGTTGGAGGGATGAGCAATGCGCCTACAGACCCAGAGCTCCAACTTGCCTGCTCTGCTGCTGGGCTTGGGTCCTCCCTGCCTTCTGGGCACTGTTGCTGTGTCTTTTTGGGAACATACATTATACAGTTAGAGCAACAAGCAAAATGCAGGTTCCTCTTTGTGGCTTTTCTTTGTCTTTTGCAGTGTTCTAGGGGAGCTTTTCTGTCACAGCCGATCGCAGGAGAACCTCCTCACACAGTCTCCCGCTGTGTGAAACCAGACCCATTGACCTCATAGGCAAGTCTGTGAAAATAAAGCAGACTGAACACTCTGGGGCTGGAATATTTTTGCTTTGGAGGCAGGTGGCTGAGGCAGAGTCATCCCTAAAATAGAGGGATGTGTAAAACGCCTGCTTCAGATTCTCTTTGCAGGAAGTGAGAGACCGGCTCACCTCTTGGGCCCCAGCCTCCAGCTCTTAACTAGGTCTCCTGGGAACCCAGTGTGAGAGCTTGATCCCCCATGAGGGTCTTAAATGTCAAGTCATGAGAAGATTCCTCCAAACTCCAGAAGGTACTATACACTACAGCATTCTGCCCACATAGAAAGGAACCACAGGCACAGAGCCAGGGCAGAACATCCATAAGGCAGGGGGACTTCCAAACCCCAAATCAAGAGCAAATCCTTAGGGAGTTTAATGCAGATATGTTGGTCACAGCTAAGAATTGTCATTACTGAAATCTAGTAGACAGGGGATGTTAGCAGCAGTAGGTGGACAGCTCTACCTGGTGACTTTGTCTGTAGAGGAACTGCCTTGGCCTGTTCAGCAAATCTGTGACAGTTGAGACTCCGCTGTGCTCCAAAGGACCTGGGACTTACATGCTCCGTGTAGTACTGTGTAATCTCCTGCTTTGGACAAAGCTGCTCTGAAGGACATGATGGGGCCAATTGGGCAGCTGGAGAACAGTCTTGGAGTTAGCTTCCTAGAATGTTCCAATATGACAAGAATGTGGAGATGGTTGGCTGAAAAAAATACCAGATTATAAAACATTATGTACAGAGTGATCTCATTTGGACAAAGTGAAAATGGAATGAGACATTCTAAGGTGTTAAAAGTGGAAATCTCTGGAAGGCAGGGATAAGAGAATCTTCCTTTTTACCATTGCCTGCCTGTGTCTTCCATTTTCTCCCAATTTACATGCAGAGATCCAGGAACAATGCAAGACTGTTTAAAAATTTAAAACCGCACCCATTTGAGCCATGTCAGTGAAAGTGGCAGAACAAAGTTACCAGCCCAAGGCAAGCATCCCCACAAGTGGATCAGCAAGCACCCAGGCAGGGATGGAGGCTGGGAAGATGGACCCGCAAACAGGGGAATGGAAATGACCAGCATGTTTGAAAATGTTTAGCCTCATCAGTAACCAAAGACATGAAAGTAGAACAAAGAACCAACTTTCTACCCATCGGATTAATATGCACGGAGAAGATGAGAACCTGGGTCTGAATGGAGGTCTGACGAGCTGCTGGTGGGTGTGGCCCCCTCCACTGTGGGGATTAATAGACCTTAAAGAGCTCTACACACCTCGGTTCTACTTCTGGGCTTAGTGAAACACAGCTAAGGCTGGGTACAAGACTCAGCAAGGGGACACTTTCCCAACATATACAAGACCTTGAGTCTGATCACCACCATTGAGAAGAGAATTTCCCTACTGGCTGGAAAATGTGAGGTATGTTACATTATTGACAATTCTGAAAAGCTATAACTCACCACATCAGGAACATGGAGGATGGTCACTTCAGAGTCTGTGATTACCCCAGAGAAGTTGAGGCAAATATGGGCTGATCTTGTTAAAACACTGAGAAGTGTGATCGATAGTGTGAGCCCAACTGGGAAGGGCAAATGGGCAGAAAGAAGTATGAAGAAAAGAAAATAAAGAAACTCAGAGATATCTACAGCGTTCTTCTGAGGTGCTGGGATGGCAAGTAGATATGACCTTCTATGTTTCCATATATTCAGATGTTGATGGAACTCTTTTCAGGATTTTGGAAAGACGCATGGCTTGCAAGAGTGTAAGAAGATAAATGAAGCTAGAGACAAATGGCAACCAGCATGTGCTGGTCAATTCTCACACACACCCAGGAGCTGGTCAGGAGGTCTCATCCCCAGGAAAAAAGCCCCAAAACAAAGGGAAGTAAAGCCAATTCAGTAACAGGATCCAGACTAGAATGTGTGGCCATAGCAGAGGCCTGATGCCACGGCCAATCTTCATTCTTGACTTGTCAGGAGTCGGGATGACCTATAGTGTCTGTGAGGGTGTTTCCAGAGAGATTTAACTGAGGAAAGAGATACTATTCTAATTATGGGCAGCACCATTCTATGGGTTTGGGTCTCAGACTGAATAACAGACAAAAAGAGAAGGTGAATTTAGCCCCAGCACCTCACACTCTTCTTCCTGACCATGGCCACAATGTGGCCAACTGTCTCATGATACTGCGGCCACAGAGCTATGCTTGTCACCATGCCTCCCCACCTAATGAACATAACTATGAGTCCAAACAAGCCTTTCTACCCCTTGGTTACTTTTGTCAGGCATTTTGCCACAGTTTCACTTTGGAAGTCACCCCAGGAAGGCAGAGATAACCTTTAGTTGTCTGACTGTAGCCAGACCCTGCCAGAAGCAAAGTCATCTAGGGAGATGGGTGCTAAAGGAACTTTCCCATCTCAGAAGCATCCAAGACAGCTCAGAATGCAGCTTGAGTGAAGAGGCTGTGTCCCACAGTGCCATTCTCTAGTCCCTCCCTAATCCTGTGTCCACAGTACATTCCACCTCTGCCACCTTTTCATTGTGTGGCTTTGGGCAAAATGTTTCAGCCTTAGCTGTATTGTTTTTTACCTCTATAAAATGTCATGCTTAGTCCCCAGGGTTTTAATGACAAATTACAGATGTGGACACATGTGGACTTTGAACTTCCAGGGCTTCAGTATCTCTTAGCTCTGGAAACTACATGTTTAAGTTCAAATCAGGGCTGTGCTTCTCCCAAAGGCTAAAAGACTGATCTTTTTCTTGCTTCTGCCTGGTTTAATGTGTCTGCTGGCAGTCCTTGGTGCTCCTTGGCTTATGGCAGCATCACTTTTCAGCTTCTGTCATGACATGACCCTCTTTCTGTGAGTCTGTCTGTCAAAATTCAACTATCCCTATAAAAGCACCAGAAACAGGATTAGCCCCCTAAGGCAATAAAACCCCATCCTAGCTAACCAATTATATCTGCACAGACCTTGGTCTCTGATCTGGTCACATTCTGAGGTTTCATAAAGACTTGAATGGGGGATGGGGGCTTTATCAACTCAGCAGACAGGACAAGAACCACACTTACATGGTTACTTTTATAAAATGGGTTATTCTTTATAACCCACTTAGGACAGATTTCCACATATAGAAAGCACCATCTAAATGATGCCAATAACTTTTCTCCAGCTGCAGTCTGGGCTACCATATGGAACTTTCCTCACGTCAAAGATGCAGACCAAATAGTCCAACCGTAGACAGCATTGACCCCATTTTACTGTCGGACATGCAGGCTGCCCTGCTCATTTTCCTTTATTGTGGGAAAGTGGACAATGGAGATCTGACCCCCAGGAAACCTTCTGGTCCTCAACCCTGAACTCGAATACCCTCTACCTATAAAGAGTGAATCACAGCATCTAAGGCTACCCTTTTTGCGTCCTTTAAAAAAAATTGTGTATGGCTGGAGAGATGGCTCAGTGGTTAAGAGCACTGACTGTTCTTCCAGAGGACCTGAGTTTGATTTCCAGCATCCACATGGCAGGTAACAACTGTCTGTAATTCCAAGATCTGACACCCTTACACAGTTATACATGCAGGCAAAACACCAATTCACATAAAATAAAAATAAAAAACTCTGTATGTAGGTTAATATATGATGTATATGTGATACCCATGCATGAATGATGCATATATGTGTGAGTATGGGCATATGTGTGCCATAGTGTGAGCTTGGAGTCAGAGGGTAACCCTGAGCCACAATCCTAGCCTTCTACTAGAGTGAAAATAAGGAATCTTTGTTGCTTGCCATTGGATGCACCAGGCTAGCTGGCTGGAGATCTTCTGGGGATTTCTTGCCTCTGCATCCCATCTCCTCACATGCGCTATGGGGTTGTAGACTCACACTTCTGCGCTCAGTTTTCAGCAGGTTCTGGGGACTTAGGCTCAGGTTCTCATACTTGGGTAGAAAATGCTTTACACACTGAGCCCTATCTCTCCAGAGCCCCTGTTTGCTTTTTAAAACACTGTTTATTCCTACTGAGTCTTCAGGAATGTGAACACCAAAACTTGCACCCTTGGTCTGTCTCTAACTTAATTTTGGACAAAAATAACCTACAATCTGGATTTCCCTTCAGTCCCTTGAAGAGCTCATATCCACTATATTTGTCACCATATATGCATGAAGCAGAAAAATAGTAAATTAGTTATATCTCACCTTTCCCCATCAACAGCTGTTATAGAATATAGAATATAGAATATAGAATATGCCAATGGATCAGGCATGAACACCTGACCCCAGCTTGGCAATCAGAGCCTCCCTGGGATTTGTTCATGTCTAACTAATGGAAGAGGGTAGGGCCCCTTTGCAAAAAAACCAACAAGACATAAGGGGTCACAGCCTTGGTCACATGTTGTCTACTGGAATAATGGAACCAGAAGAGAGAAAAAATTGGAACACAGCAAGAAGCTGGGGTGTGGTATAAGGAGAGGATTCTATTCCAGGCCTGCTCTAAGGTATCTGCAGGGACAGAAACTGCTGTGGGGACATGTGTGTTCTTTGACTCAAGGTGATCTATATCTCACAATCTCCTTCTTCTAAGCAATCTCCTTTTTTGCCTGACCCAGTTTTAAGAAATTGGGTTATAAACACAAATGCCCTTGCTAAGATAACTGGTTATGCGCCAATGTGGTCCCTATGCATAGCCTCTGACCCCTTGGTGTAGCTCTGGGAGGGGGGAAGAAAGAATTGAACAGATAATTCTGGAGAGAGAGAGAGAGAGAGAGAGAGAGAGAGAGAGAGAGAGAGAGAGAGAGATATTATGCTATGTTAGCATACACTCTGGTTCCTAGATGGAAGAAAACAAAGGCATCTGTATATTATTAAACACAGAAGGCAGTGTCCCACATACTCCAGATGAATAGTCAAGAATAACCAAACAATTGTCACAGACAACAGTGAGCAACAGCAGGTTTGCTTCTTAGGTATTGGTGGGCAGGCATTCTCTGTATCTAGATCTTGGGTGGATAAGTATTTCTAACCATATTTTATTAGGAAAAAGATTGGATTGGGGAGAAATGGGGGAAGTACCTTAAGACTTAAATATGGAGAGGGGTTCATGCTTGTGGGGCACTGACATGATATGATGTGTTGCCCACATAGCTGCACATTGACCTCACATATGGTCTCCAGGGCAGACAGCTTCTTCTGGTGACAGACAGACTTTACTGGAGCCTTTAAAAACCTTCCTATGGCTGTTTCTTGCTCATATCCAAAGTAAGGGGCCCTGAAGGCTGGGGCCTTGGGAGATGGCTCATTCAGGGAACTTCTCAACATACAAGCATAAGAACTTGAGTCTGATTTCCAGAAAAAAAAACCAAAACCAAAGACAAAAAAAAAAAACCCAAACTGCACATGTAAGTACATGCTGTGAGGGTAGAGACAGAAGAAACTCCCAAGACGTGTTAGCCAACCAGCTTAGCCTAATCAGCCAGGCTCAGGTCCCAGGGAGAGACCCTGCCCACTGGAGGGTGCAGCCCACATTCAAGAAAGGTTTTTCCCCTTTGCCACAGCCCCATATGTTAGTTCCCCCTGGGAATGCCCCCACAGAAAGATTGTCTAAATTAGGTTGGCCTGTGGACGTGTCTACAGAGACTTTTCTAATGAAATAATTGTGGGAATGTGATGCCTCCTAAACATGGGCATCACTATTTCATGAATATCAAGGAGAGAGAGAAAGCTGAGCACAAACATTCAAAAATGACAAAGAAGAAAGCTTACTTTCCAACTACTTTTCTTAAGGCTAGGGTACTGCTGCTACTGAACCTGGCAAATGTATTCTAAAAGGACAAATATAAACAACTATTCTTCATGAACACAGATGCAAAGGTTCAGGATGTGACATAGACCAAAAGAATCTAATAATATACAAAAGGGATGATAAATGAAGACAAAGTGTGATTTCTTCCTAGGAGGGCATGACTAGCTCAACTCTCAGAACTTAATGTAATTCACTGTATTAAAATTGAAGAAAACCTCACATTTGTTCCCATGGACATAGCAATAGGACTTGATAAAATCAACACTCTCATTACTCATGTATCCCACCCCTGAAAATTAAAATAAAAAAGAACCCCCTTAGCTTGATGGATGTTAGGACATCTACACATTGCTTACCACTAGATATTGTAATCAATGCTGAGTCCGAGTTCTTTTACCTACGACTGGCAATAAATCAAGGCCTCTAAGCATCAAAGCTCCCAAATCAAAATAACTGGTGATCTCTCTCTCTCTCTCTCTCTCTCTCTCTCTCTCTCTCTCTCTCTCTCTCTCTTTATTTCTCTCCATGTAGCCCAGGCTGGTCTCAAACTTGATATCTCAAGATCCTCCTACCTCTACCTCCCACGTTCTGGGACACACATCCCCATCCCTGGTAAATTAGCCTTTCTTAATGTGTTAAAGAGACATCTGTTCCAAGCTTACAATGGGCACTGCAACAAATGGGGGAAGAGCTACAACTGTTTTTCTGAAAATGTGAGCAAAGTGAGAGCATCTCCACCACCATCTGATAGGATATAAGAAGCCCTAGCCAGGGGAACAGACAAGGAAACAAAACTACTGTTTTGGTTTAGTTCATAGACAACATGATTATGTCTTCACAAAACCAAGCAATTCATAAAACCATCCTAAACTCTCTCATAGGCTAATTCAACAAGGGCCCAGAACCAACCCCCTTCTCCAACACAAATCAGCTGTATTTGTGTTCACTGGCAGTGAACAAATCAAGAACATTGACAAGACAATGGTGCAAATGATAGCATTAAAGCATAATAAGTGTGGGGATTAAAAAGAGATACAAGACAGATACTGACAGTGTTACCAAGGAGAACTCCAGGAAAGCTCACAGACAGAATTACGTTCAGAACCTGGAGGACGTGGTGTCTTTAAAATCACACATTTCTGAAAACAATCTATTGGCACAGAGTTACCCAATTAAAACTCTAGCATGCTCCTGGCCCTGCAGCATCCAGGGTCTGTATTGATGTCTATGGCTCCTGTTACCTTGAGGCCTCTTCAGATGCTTGGGGTCTGTCCAACCATCTGAGACCATTTTGGTGTCTCAGTTTCATATTGTTTGGCCATATTGTTTTGGGTGACATTTTGCTATTACTGGGGCCATGGTGAGGTCTAGGCCTGGGCTGCTGCCAAGGGCCATGTCTGGGTTTATAATCCCTACCACACCCAGGAACTGTGTTAATGTCCATAGCTCATGTTGCCACCAAAGGCCACATGAATGTCATGTCTGAGTCTGTGGTCCTATAGCAGACAGGATCTGAGTTGATGTCTGTGACTCCTGTTACCACTGAGGGCTGTGTGGATGCCTGGACTCTGGTCAGATACCTGAGACCATGTTGGTGTCTGAGGGCCATGTTGCTACTGGGGCCATACTGATCTGGCTGACCTGAGCTGCCACCAAGAACATGGTGATGTACAGGCCTAAGCTGCTGCCAAAGGTTATGTCTGGATCCATGGTCCTGCTGCAGCTAGGGTCTGTGTTGATATCCTTGGCCTGTGTTATCATAGGGGGGCGTAGGAACCATGTAGTTTCAAATCCAAGGTCTTTGTTGAATCACCCTATCCTTTGCTGGTCCTGGGATAGTTGGTTCTGTCCCTCACTGGACACTTCAACAAGAGAGCTGTTCCCACCCCTGATGTGAGAGCTGGTCTCTACACTCAGGAGAGATGGTCCCACCACTCAGAACCAGACCAATGACTCATTTCAGTGAACATTTGCAGGTAGGGTCGATTGTACAAAAGGCTATACTGTGTGACACACTGCCCTTCCCAATGCCACCAGGATGAATGGAGAGGTGGGAAAGAAAAAGGAGTAAAAGGTTTTTGTTTGTTTTATTTTGTTTTTAATTAATTTGGAGAGGGCTTCTAATGGAGGGATGTTGCAGGGGTGAGAGGCAGATATGGAAGGACTAGGAGGTGAATAGGATTGGGGTGCATGATGTGAAATCCCCCCAAAATCAGTAATTACCATATATATTACTATATATAAATTACTATATATATATATAAATTCTGGCATGCTTTTAAATATACATACAAATTTTAAAAATTTGTAGTTTGTAGAAAACAATTGAAAGAAAGAATGAAAAAAAATGTGAGAAAGTTTATAACATATTGGTATTTGGAAGTCTTTAAAAAGAGCATTAAGTTGACTTTTATGACTTACTATAAAGAAAAAATGATCAAGAGAATATAGACTTGTGTCAAGGCACACCAAGAAATAGAATAAAATAAAATATAGCATGTTAAGTGCTTGGTGGTTTTGACAAAGCCCCAAAGTAATTTGATGTAAGTATCAAAATAGATAAATCTAAGCTGTTTGAAAACAATATCAAATGTAAAGATATAAACTAACCTCAACCCTACCTCATACCATACACAAGAATTAATTTGAATGAGTCTTTGCCTCAGTATAAAAGTTAAAGGTACAAGGCTTCTAGAAGAAAAAAAACTGTTACCAACTTAGACTGGTTTGAGAAAATGTTTAAGGGAAGCTAGAGAACAGAAATATAATAGCCTCAACTTTATGAATACTAAGTTTGACTTCATAAATACTAAAAATTCTTCTCATCAAAACATGCTATTAAGAAAAGGTATGAAAGATGGCTGAAAAGTGATTAAGAGTGCTGGTTACTTTTTCAGAGGACCCAGGTTCAGTTCCCAGCCCTCACATGCTGGCTCACAACAATACATGACTCCAGTCCAGGGGATCTAAAACCCTCTTTTGACCTCTGTGGGCAGCAAATACATGCATACATACATGCATACATGCATGCATGCATACATACATACATACATACATACATACATACATACACACACATACAACCATGCATGCATACATACAGGCAAAACACTCAGACATGATAAATTAGGTAAATAAGTCTAAAAACATTTTTTAAGTAAAAAGGGAGAAGAAGGCTGGCAAGATGGCCCAGTGCATAAAGGCACCTGCTGCACTTACCTGACTGAGCTCAACCCCTGAAATCCATGTAAAAATAGAGAGAATTGAATCTGAAAAGCTGTCTTTTGACCTCCCATGCATGCCTTTTTATGTGTACCCCCACCAATCATGTGCATGCACATATACACACATATGTACATATACACTAATAATTATGTTTTAAAAACTTAGAAAGTAGACAATTTATGGGTTAGAATAGTATTTAAAACTCATATGTCTAATAAATGTCTTTAATGTAAGCATATCCTAAAACCTTATAATTCAGTATGAAAAAGACAATCTGATTTACTGTATTACATGGTAAAATTGCATTGACACTTTAACTAAGACAGGATCTGATGCAGATCTCTATCAAGCTGATAATGGCTAACATTCATAGGTAATGTTCACACAATAGGTTTATACAAAATAACAGAAAGAAATGAACTTGTAAAGGATGTAACAGGGTAGCTAAACCAAAATTTACTGTGCTATGTAAAAGAAGCTTGATCAGCAAAACTCACAGTGTATAGTTCTTTTCAAGTAGAAAATTAATCCATGATGATGAAAGAAGAGAACAATAGTGAGCTGTAGTGGATGATCACAGACTGAGTGTAAAGGACGTTCTGGGGAGACAGAAACACTATCTCAGCAAATACATAGATGACACTGATGCCTAGCTTATCAAACTCATCAGATGCTGTGCCCAGGACTCCCCATTTCATTATGTAAATTTAAACTTGATGAAGAAAACTTCTTATAATTTGCATAAGGAAAAATGTGTCTATCCTAAGAGCCACAGCATAGAGTAACATGGTAATTTACAAAGGGCAGGGAAGAGGACTTAGGTGTGGGAGGGAGGCATGGTGGAGGTCTGGGGTACTGAACCACATCTTCTATTCTCATCTGTCCAAGCCAGCCCATAAAGACACATTTAAAAATTTGTAATCCCATGCCCACCACTGCTCCTCCTACCAGTCCTCCCTCCATCCCCCTATCCTTTCCACAGGGAAGGAAGGACTCCGAAGGTGAGTCAGTTCAGTCTGGCATATCCAGTTGAGTTAGGTCTGAGTCCTTCTCACCAGTATCAAGGCTGAGTAAGGTGTTTCTCTGTAGGGAAATGGGCTCCCAGAAGCCAGTTCATGCACCAGGAATAAACTCTGATCTAACTGCAAGAGATTCCACAAGCTGCCTAGGCTGTTCGACCGTCATCTACATTCGAAGGGTTTAGTTTCATTTCATTAAGGTTCCTCAGCTGTCATTTCAGAGTCAGTGAGCTCCCAATAGCTCAGGTCAGCCATCTCTATGGGTCTCCTCCTCATGATCCCGATCTCTTTGCTCATATGATCTCTCCTCCCTCTCTCCAACTGGACTGAGAGCTTGACTTGGTGCTTAGCTATGGATCTCTGCATTTGCTTCCATCAGTTGCTGGATGAAGATTCTATGATTACAGTTAGGGAGGTCATCCATTTGATTCTAGGGGAAAGACCATTTAGGCACTCTCTCCACTATTGCTTGGAGTCTTAGCTAGGGGTTATCTTGGGAGTTTCCCTACCACCAGGTTTCTCTCTAACCCCACAATGGCTCCCTCTATTTCTTTGTTCCCTCTTTCTGCTGCTCCCATCATTCAACCATCCAATTCTCTCATCTTATCTTCTCATTTCCCCTTGCTCCCTCCCCCCAGTATGACCCCAATTTACTCAGGAGATCATCTCTACTTCCCCTTTCCAGGGGGATCTTTGGATGGAAGGCACATTTTGATGAAACCCTCATGTACCAAAGCATGAGTGAATGGTCTTCAGATGCTAACAGATGGTGTCTGAATGAGGAGTCAGTCTGGGGTCAGTAGAGTTCCAATAAGCACCTTTCAATGGGCTTGTTTCAGGTTTTCTTTTGTCTTTTTCTCTTTTTTTCCTTTTCTTTTCTTTTTTCTTTTTTTTTTTTTTTTGACTTTTTTCCCCACATAGGGTTTACCAGACATCAGTCACCATCATTCTTCCTCAGCTTCTGGAACAGCTCAGACCACAGGCATACACTCCTGCACCATGCAACATCCCTCTCACTTAGCAAGGAAAATAATTTGTTTTTTCTTTTAAGGTTGCTCTTGGTATTCATGCAAATTAAGAACTATTTTTCCTACTTTCTAAATCTTGCTAAGCCTCCCAAAGAGTTGAGTCATTTAGAAAAGAACTCATGTCTGCCTTGGTTTCCCTGATCCCAAACAAGCCAGTTCTACAGGAAGCCATCACTTAGATGCCACTGGCTTGTTTGGCCTCTCTCACACACACCTCCTTGAATGCACAAGCACACACCTTGGCTGTGCCTCCAGCAGACCTGCTGGCAGGCTCAGTTCTTGAATGCACATATTGAGCAGGACCTAAAATGCATAGACCCCTTGAGTATGCTGAGGGCCAAGTGCTGAGCTCAGAGGCTGTTCCCACTAGCTCACACTTGCAGAAAAGTGAATTCTCCCCCACATGTCCACCTACACAGCCCTCAAAAGCTAAAGTGGTACATGGGTTTCAGTTGCCACTGCAGCAGAAGAAACTTAATTTCACCATATGGAGAAAGAAGGCCTTTGGGTGCTTGTTTCCGGACCTCTTTCCTCCTCTCTTCTTATCCATGTTCTTTGTGTGGTGTTTTCAAGCAACCTAAATTCACAGGGAAAATTATCTTATCCACTCATCTCATTTCCAAGATAGTTGGGGGGAGGGCTGGTAAAGAATTGCCCAAAGGCATATGGTCAATTATGTTCAGAGTCTAGACTAGAATCCTGACCTTTTGGCTTTCAGCATAAGGTTTTATCACTAACACAGTGCTTCCAGACTAGACTCCATTACTAGACAATGACTCTCAGACTGGGCCTTCTAAGGATGTGCTATAACTGTTTCTCTTATCTGAGGGTGGAGACACATCAAGTCACTACCAATAAAGGGAATGAAGGCTTTTATTTCATTTATTTACTGGAAACAAACAAAAGCTGAAGATTTCATAAACAGCTTCACTAAGTCAGTGAAGTAGATTCAACTATTGCCTTGCCATCCCACTGAGACGGGCCCTCTAAGTGTGGATGATGTTTGGGTGACCTGAGATGCATGAGAGATGGAAAGTGGAAGACATGGTTTGAAACACCCCACTTAAACAGCTCAGTGATTAAAACATTGACTCCACATTCCATCATCCCCAGCTATTGCCCTCATTGGCTATGCGGCCATAAACCATAGTTCTAAAACAGCCCCAAGCGGGCTCAGCACATCATAGCCAAAGTTGGATTATTCTGAAGACTCAACCGGAGAACTCAGCTAGTGTAGCATTGCTGAGTTAGCTCTACTTCTGCAGGCAGTGTTTCCTGAAACCATCAGAGGTGAGGGCAAGAGAATGAGCAGGATCCAGGAGCTGTCCACTGTCCTGGTGCTGATCTCTCAGGCCACCATGTGGATTTCCAAACTTTTAGGCTGCCTAGCAATGCTAGATAACTGGAAGCCAGGACAGAAACAAGAACCTGAAGGCTCCATTTCTGGAAATATACATCAAGTTCCACTGCCCCTCTTCAGTTTAGAGACACGAAATAAACAGGCTCAGACTTTTTTAGGAGTCAGTGCAAGCTCAGAGAGGTCATTGTCTGTGATAGGTTTAGTGACTCATGGCCTAAAACTCAGAAAGGCCAATCACATGCATCTTTACTTCAGAAGCCAATTCAAATTGCAAATAAAGAGACTTTCCTGCTACATGCAGGTGAAATGGATTTCTAAATCAGGGTGCAATACAAACCACTTCCACCTCCCCACCACCCCCACCTTTCTGGCTATGTGTGCATGTAAATCAAGCAGAGAGAATCAGTACCTCATCTTGGCCAGACAGACTCTAATTAGATGGCAATTTCTTCCCTCTTACTATCCATGGCACAATTGTGTCATAAGAACCAGAGCCTTGGCCTGGAAAAAGATCTTGTCTCAGATCTACCCAGGCTATTTGATAATCCTTGGGCAGGATAATGCATGCCATGCCTACCTCCAGCACCCAGTCTACAATCAAGGTGGTAATCCCTGTCCCATGAGCCTTAAGTGGAGAAATGAGGCATCGTGCTCAGCAGAAGCACTCTCTCAGATGCTAAATTATTACACTGTCTAGCTGATATTCATCCCAAGAACATAGTTGGGAAGAGAGTAGGGAGGGAATGGCTGTTAGTGGGTATGTCTAGGAGAGGCTTGGGGGATCAAGTATGGCATCAGAACAGAGCCATCACATACTTTGGGTCTGCTTCCCCCACCCCCACCAACTTTTTTCAGGAGCTCTTGTCTTTGGGCATCATGCCTAGCTTCTCTGAACCTCTGTTACCTCATCTGTTATAGCAGAAGCATCTCATATATGCTGCAAAGATTAAGCGAGATAAGGCAGGCAGAATGTCTGGATCCTGGCAAGGCACAGATGAACATTGTCTTGTGTTCTGAATTCCTTCAGACAGCAAAGCCTTGGCTTCTTTTGGGAGATTACCAGGCAGTGGAGCTTCTCTTCCCTTCTTCTGAGCTTATCACCTTACATGGCTGGTTCGTGTGACCTGGGGCCATCATGGAGACTCAGGAGTGGTAAAGGTCCAGGGCCACTAAGCCACAGTTCTCCTCTTTGACAACGAGCAGATGAGACTGGTGTGGTGATGCACGCTTGCAATTCCAACATTGGGGAGGTGGAGGCAGGATAATCAGAAGTTCAAGGTCATCCTTAGCTAAATAGCAAATTTGAAGCCAGTCTGGGCTAATTGAGATCTTATTTCAAAAAGTCACATATTTATGGTTAGTTGAGCCAGAGGCTCTGTGGCCTGTTGGAATGACAAGATGTGCAATTGGTTCTGTTTGCCCAGCATGAGGGCTGACCAGGCCATGCACTTATAGAGGGGCCACTGGTCTAGCATGTTAGTTGTAATACAAAGAATACCAGACAATGAGCTAGGCCCTGGTCAGCATTCCAGGAGCCAGTCTGCCACTCTGAGTCATATGTCCTTCTGCGAAGAATGAAAGCCTTCTCTAGGGTCTCAGTGTCCTAACTCAGATCTGAGGTTGGCCTCTGGTATACTCCAGTGCTGCTGTGATCACTTTAAATATCAGTTGAGTAAATGCTTTGAAAATGGACTTCTGCTGTTAGGCGCAGTTGCCGAGGGCAGCAGGCTGACTGGATGCTCTGGAAGCCATCACTTCAGCAGGCTTTACATTTCATGCCTGCCAAGCATCTGTATCTCCCACCTTCCTGAAGGTCCACAGGTGCAGTTCTGCAGGGTCTCTAGCCTTAGTTCCATAGGCATTTTCCCACCAGATACTCCTTTCCCCATGGAATGTCCAGAATCTTGGCTTGCTCTCTTTTACTTGTACAAGTCCAGAATCCCTTAGTTACTCAAACAAATGACCACCAAAATATGTGTTCTTTATATTCTTAGCACTTCTACTGGAATTCCTTAGGTCACTTGTACCAGTCTGTTCTTGTCATAACATATCATCATGCTCTAACAGCAGCTATGGAAGGGGCCACTTCTGTCAGTAAACTCTCAGTGTGTGTGTGTGTGTGTGTGTGTGTGTGTGTGTATTGTTATAAGAGTGATGCAGTAGTGAAAACATGGGGGTTTATGCCTAATAGATGTGGATCTCTAAATCACTTGATTCTGTTAACTGATGTAACTGAAAGTGACCTTGAGCAAATGGTTGCCTGTTCTGGAAGTGTTCTTTCACTTCAGGATAGACACACTTGGGAGTTCCTGCAAGGATTGACAAAGACATGTGCATTTCTCTGCCTCTGTGGAGTCCTGTTGCTGAGCCTCCCCAGGGGGCACAGTTACAGCATCTTATGAGTCATGTTAACGCTGTCATCAACATTCCATCACCGCTGACTTTCCTCTGGCTTGACAGTGTGAGCTCCAGAGAACCACAGTGTGGTTCCTTGGCAGTCATGCTCCAGACCTTACAGGACCTGGTGAGTGGGCTGGATTCTTAGATTCTTCTTCTGCAAGGTCAGCAGAGGCTAGTATCACGTTCCACACAGGACTGTGCTCTGTGACTGTAACCTCATTGTCAATGTGTAAGGCTATGCTAGACCTGAACTCAGTGAAGACTGCCCTGGATAAAGCCAACAAGTCTGGGACCTGGTCGCTATGGAGATCAGCCCTCCAACAATCCACTGGGAGCAGGAAATTTTGTTTAAATAAGCAGAGGAAAATGAGCTTTGGTTCATCAGCAAACTGAGTTATAATAATCTGAATTTCTATTCTGGCATTTTTAACCTTTCAATGTTGCCCTTAGGAATTCAGAGACCAAATGATCGTCACTATGCTCTGAGAGGGGGTGGGGTAGGGTGGTTGGGAAGGAGAGAGGGGGAAGGTTGGAGAGAGGGAGGGAGGGAGAAGGAGGAGAAGAGAATAGAGAAGAGGAGGGGATACTGATTTCTTACTGTTGGCCCCAGTTATCTGGTTATCAACATCATTCTAATGCCGAGAAGCTGAGGTTCTTTTAAGTTATAGAGCAAAGACATTTCATTGGGATGGTGACAGAAAAGCTCTGGAGCACACAGTAAAAGTCAGCCCATGTGGCCGATTCTGTCAATTAACTCCTTTGTATTTTTGCTGTCCTCATCTCTAAGATAATGGCAGTAGTTAAGTCTTTCTCTCATCATTCTCGCAAGGATTAAATCAAGTATGATGTTTGGACAGGCTTTGGTAACTCATGTACTATGCATATATTAATTAATGTTTAATGTTTTAATATCTGTGCTTCCTACCAACACTGATAGTCCTGTAAGTCCAGAACATCAGGCAATACCAGGGCACAATGAGGCATCAGCTGTCTAGCCTGATCACTTCCGATCCTCATTTTTAGAGCTGGTAAACAAGGCAGAATCTCAGGTTCTCTGACTTTGAAGCCCTTGGGAGAAGGGGATCCAGGAATCTGAATCTTCAACCAGTACACAAGGTGATTTTTTAGAACACTTTAACATAAGAGTTAAGGATCCATTGGTGTGTCCCAAAAGATATTGGTTTACTCCAAAAGTAATCATGAACACCTGTCTCATCCCAGGGGTGGTTTGTCAAGGCAACCTGTGGAAGCAGAAAGATGCACAGGTGGACAGCCCACTGCACTGTCATCAACCAAGCTGTCGATGAAGATACGGCCAATGTGAATTCTACTGGCCACTGGAGGAGACCAAGGGCTGAGAAGATTGGAAGTGTTCTGCTTGCTTGTCTCTTCCCTGAGATGCAAAGTCACCCCAACTCAGTATCAATATAGCTCTGGAAAACAGGTTAAGAAGCTGAGACTTGGGGAAGCTGGGTGCCCTGCCCTGGGTCCTTCGAAGTCAGTGAGTCATGTGCTGGTAAACGCTTAACCACAGGCTCAGATAATGGGGGCAGGGTGGCTCTGAGTTGTGGCATTTGCTTGTTTCTGTGGTGTAAATGCTCCTAGCATGTTAGGTTTCAGCTACTAGCCTGCTGCCTCTGAAGGGAGCTGAGGAAGAGCTTCCAGGGCACCCTTGGGAGCTGGTAAGAAGTGGCTTTAGGACTCTACTGTATACAGTTGCCATTTGAGGCAAAGACTGTTGATTAGCACCTGTCAAGATTCAGAGGAGAAAGAACATGGTTTTCCCTGCCTTCCCAGGGCGCTCCTCCATACTTGAACCTATATAAAAGGAGATAATTAATGTGATGGGAAAGACAAAATAGTTCCCTTAGGGAAACTGCCTATGCTTGACTGTTTTAGACTGAGGTCTGGCCAATTGCTGTCATCACTGACCGTATTACCAGGCTCTGAGATCCAGTGTGGGTGGTCACTGGGGGAGGTAGCATCTCACAGAAAGGAGAGAGGCTGAGGAGGCTCTAAAAGTTGTCACCTGTCTGTCTACTAAGCACTTTTGAAACTGCAGAGTTTGGACTAGGGACAGGAGAGTCACAGTCCCCACCAAGGGAAAACCGAGATCATTTTATGTCCCAAGTCCCCATGATCTGGATCAAGTTAAGTCATCCAGTGTTCTCCCATTCTCTGGGCAGTTCACCCATGTGCCTAAATTATTGTCTCACTAGCAATAATTTGCTTACTCATCAGACCCAAAATGGACAGACAGCCCTTGGCACTAGACACCCCATGTGCCCAGTACCAGCTTCACCGGGGCTGCTTCTGATGGCTATGGACAGATAAAGTATTCTTTTGACTGAAAGCATGCCCAAGGGATGTCCCAGTGAGACTCAAGTGTCCTTCAACCAAGGCTGAGAATGCAGCTGAGTAACTACAGAGTGACAGGATGAAGCCTTGGGGACTTGGTGCCTAGAATTGCAGCAGCTGTCTGTGGACAGATGTGGAGACCTCAGGAGAGATCTGATTCTATGACAAATCTACTGTGGATTCGATCCCACCTCAGCAGAAGCTGAACCAAGCTCCCCAGTCCATCTTAGATAACAGCAGCAAGCCCAGATATTGGGCAGCTATGGGACAGGTAGGCTGGGTCAAGGTCTGGTCACCTAGGCTGGACCAAGTGGCACTGAGGCATGAGCATGCCCAGGCATCCTTCTCGTTCCTTCTATTCTTTTGACTCAGCCTGTCTCCTGAGAGGATAAAAAGGAAGAGGAGGAGAGGAGTCACAGGGAGCCAGTCGCTCTGCAAGGGAGTCTGCAGGGCTCTTCCCTGTGTGTGTGTGGTGTGTGTGTGTGTGTGTGTGTGTGTGTGTGTGTGTGAGAGAGAGAGAGAGAGAGAGAGAGAGAGAGAGAGAGAGAGAGAGAGAAAGAGAGAGAGAGAGAGAGAGAGAATTGAGAATCAGTGGGATTTCCTTCTCAGAAGCAGCCGGTTTCCCGAGAGAAAGAAGAAAAGATAAAGCGAGGGAGGGGAAGCAAGAGAGGAGAAAATTGGAGGTGGGAGAGACAGCCGGGGGAGGGGGAGCAGAAAGTGAGAGCACACTGGAGACTGAGCACAGAAGCAGAGAGAGGGAGACAGAGAGAAAGCCACAGAGCAGGAGGGTGTGCAGAGCAGAGCCGGAGCTTAGAGGGACCCGGTGAGGGCGGCTGCGGCAGAGGCAAAGCTAGTGACAGCAGGCGCCAGCCAGGATCCCAGGGCACTACAGGAGTTCAGCAGCGCACCGGGCGGCTGGCCAAGAGGTGGTTGGTGCTGGCCTGGGAGTCACCGCTGTCCCAGGTGCTCGCCGGTGGTGAGGTGACCCAGAGTCCGAGTGGTTCTGCACCCAGGTGCTCGCCTGGGAGGTGGCGCGCGGGTCTCCGGGTGGCTGTGTTCCTAGGTGCTGGCCCGGGGGTGGTGTGGGGGGTCTGGGTTGCTGGATGCCCTCCGGGTAGCCATGGCGACAGGGGCTAGTGGTCGCTGGGCCGCCGCGTCGCCGAGGGGCTGAGCCGGCAGCGGGCTGCGCCATGGCGGCGCGGGGTTGCAGGCCCTGAGCGCCAGCTGCGGGCGCGCACCATGAACTCGTGGGACGCGGGCCTGGCGGGGCTGCTGGTGGGCACGATCGGCGTGTCGCTGCTGTCCAACGGGCTGGTGCTGCTCTGCCTCCTGCACAGCGCTGATATACGCCGCCAGGCGCCGGCGCTCTTCACCCTCAACCTTACGTGTGGCAACCTGCTGTGCACCGTGGTCAACATGCCACTCACACTGGCCGGCGTCGTGGCACAGCGGCAGCCAGCCGGGGACCGCCTGTGCCGCCTGGCCGCCTTCCTTGACACCTTCCTGGCTGCCAACTCAATGCTCAGCATGGCTGCACTAAGTATCGACCGCTGGGTGGCCGTGGTCTTCCCGCTAAGCTACCGTGCCAAGATGCGCCTCCGTGATGCCGCGTTCATGGTGGCCTACACGTGGCTGCACGCGCTCACCTTCCCGGCCACTGCACTCGCCCTGTCCTGGCTCGGCTTCCACCAGCTGTATGCCTCGTGTACGCTGTGCAGCAGGCGGCCCGAGGAGCGCCTGCGCTTTGCTGTCTTCACCAGCGCCTTCCATGCGCTCAGCTTCCTGCTCTCCTTTATCGTACTCTGCTTCACGTACCTCAAGGTGCTCAAGGTGGCCCGCTTCCATTGCAAGCGCATCGATGTGATCACCATGCAGACTCTCGTGCTGTTGGTGGACATCCACCCCAGGTGAGAGGCCTGATCCAGGGCTTTGGGGACACTGTAATGAGTTGGGAAGGTCCCAGCATCCAGGGTAGGTCCCTGGGATAGCCCTCTTTCCTCCTCACTGCATTAAGCAAGGGTGGAATGACAGATGGTGCTTAAATGGTACCCAGAGCTTCACTTTGTGAAACACTGGGCTGAAATCCCAGCCAGAACTTCCTCCTTATCCTTATATTCATCCTGAGCAGTGGGCTTTGTTCACTGTGCAAAGCTTTGAAAGGGTTTGGATCTGGCCCTGAGAGGGAGTGTCCAGAGGCTTAGAAAACTCTTAAGAACTCTTCAAACCCTGGGTGACACTCCTCTGGGTCCTTGCTATCCTAGGTGTCATGCTTGGATGTGTGCCTGAGTCCCCACCAAACAGAATCCACTGCACCTTTTCCCTGTGGTAGGTCCTGAGGGCCTGGGCTTTCCTTGCTTTCTTCGAGGACTCTGTCCCATGTCTTCTGGACTTGGAGCCTCAAGGTCTCTTCAAGAATTTGTACCTCAGGCTCCTGAGACTAAGCTTGTCTATCCACCCCCATCCTCTGGACCCACTCACTATTTATGAGAAGACAGAAGGAGGTAAATGAAATGACTGCTGGGGAACCTCTGTGGTCCTTGTTGTCCCCTTTGGGAGAGAAGAAAACTGTCAGTCAGGTTGTCCTGAGCTCATCTCATCTTTCCTCTTGAGACTAGGACATCAAGAGGGAGGGTCCTTCCATGGCCTCTGCCAGTTTATATACATTAAAAGCTGGCTCCCTCTCTGCTTCCTGGGAGTCTACATAAGAGCTCAGGAGTTCACTTGACAAGGGAGATACAGCATACAGAAAGCATAGGTGGTTCTATGTGTGAGCAGAGCTCCAGGATTCAGGAAGCCTTGGTGTAGGGAAGAGTGTGGACTCCAAGAGTGTGTATTAGTCCTATAGAGAACAGAGAACGGACAGAAGGTGTTAGTCTGAGCAAAGGCCCCTTGTGGGCTTTTCCTGCCTTGAGCAATAAGAAGCTGATGAATTTCACCATGCCTGCACATTGAAAGACCATGGCTGAGTGTGTCTACTGTTCCCCTCTGAAATGTCATTCCAGATGACAGGCTGCTCTAGTCCTCTCTATAAAATCATCCCCACAGAAACTTAAGCAGAATGTGCTTGCATTAGCTCCCTTTGACCCTGTCTGTGCAGCTTAGAGTCATTTCAGGAGAAAGTCTGCAGCCACCATTGCAGAAACAGTCCTGTTGATTGTCCTTCACTTGAGAGAGGGCCATCCCCAGGGCTGGGGCTGGGACAGCTTGTGAGGATGCATGGAAATGTTAACTCCTGCAGACTTGAACCACTCCTAGAAAGCCACTCACCGAGCCTTCCAGTGGAGGAGAGAAGAAGTGGAGCCAGAGCAGAGCCAGTTGTTTTTAGAGCGAGGAAAAAAGGAACAATCTGTTTTCTTAATCCCCCAGAGAAGAGATGCCTATTGCATTCTAGGGACAGGGGTTTCTTCTGCTCCTGCCTGTATCTCTGACTTTAGGTCAGAATTACAAAAAAATATTAGAGGTCTCATAAACAATGCTAGACACTAGGCTGGAATTCAAGCCTGTGCCAGCTCTGTAGAGAAACTTGACCTCCTCTAAACCTTGGGCTATTTGGGGAGCCCCTGCTTCTAGTCTCTCTAGGGAGCTCCATCAGGTCACAGAGCCATGGGCTCTTTGGTGAACACAGACTGTCCTTTCCTGAGGTCTCAAGCAGGAGTGTGGGAGGTGGGTTCCACAGAATATGATAGCTAGTCCACCTCCCTGAAAGATATCTGTTGGCTGCCACTTTGTGACATGGTTGAGAAGCTGTGGTCTTAGCTCAGAAGGTTGTGGTGGAGTACTGCCCCACCTTAGGCTCCGACATCTTTTGGTTCCAAAAACCTATGTAATCTTATGGTGTCGTTTCCAGGATGGTCTCTTGACCGCTAGAAGAGCAAATGGGGTCTTAGCTCACTGGAAGTCATCCCTGATACCATAATTTATCCCAGGATTTAGCTAAAAGAGATGTGCTTTGTGATACCTGGAGCCCAGGTACAATTTGTTAGAAAGTGACAGGAAGTAGCTGATTTTCCTGCAGGCTGAGTAGCATGCTTTACCCCTTTGCTACAATGATCACCTAAAGTGTAGGAAGTCCCTTTTCTAAATCTGAGACCCAGAGTGGCATCTCCTGTTTCCGTTCTTCTGTGGTTGTTTCCCAAGTAACTACATTTAGGGAGCAGGTTGCCCTTTTCTGTATCTGCTCCATACCCAGATCTCCACCTGACTAGTGTCTGTTGTCCACGTCTCTCAGCCAAAGCTCTGATCAGGCTCTAGTTAGAGCTCTGTGGTCACTGCCAGGCACAGCAGATCAGGCTCCATGGCCCACTGCAGCATCCTCTCTTCCATCCCAGACCAGATCCACCATGCTAGTCTGAGGCTTTCTGGAGCTAAGCTGTTGGTGACGGAGTCTCCTCCACAAGCTTAATGGGGACTTTCTCACAGTGTTACCAGGGTTTCTCTCTAACCCCTCAACATGCTGTTAACTGTGACCATGGGGGCTGGCTGAGGGCTGAATCTGCAGGATGTCAGTAGTTGGCCAAGGAGGCAGAATCTCACTGAGTCCTTGACTCCACAGAGCCAGAAGTTGATCTCAAAACAGAGGCACTTGGACTTTAGAAAGTATCTTACAACCAAGTCCACACCCAAGTCTGTCCTTGAGATTTATAGATGGAGCAACCAGGCAGCAAGAGACTCACAAACTGTCTGTGTAGATGCTTAGAAGTTCTAATTTAGCTAACAGACGGTTACATGGAATACATTCTAATTCCTCTATCTTGGCAGACATACTTTCTAAAAGTGGGGCTTAAATTTAGAATTTACAAGCTCCTTGGAGGCTAGCCTCATCTGGGCTAGAGAACATTAAGTGGTCCACTTACCTTACCTCTCCATCCCTGACTCCACCCAGGAGGACAGGTGCCTCTCTTAGGCTATGTGCTCACTGTAAGTCATACAGTCATATTCCATGTACATGTGATACTTGAACTGAGTACATCTATAGTATAGCCCACCTTTGGGTGGGAAGCAGGGGTCTGCATGTATTTTAGAAACAGAATCAAGATATTTTGGCAAGGATTATGTGCCCTAGAAATTTAGAAGTTTACTCTAGAGTAGAAAGTGTGGGCTCCAGCTTTAATGTGCAGGGACCAGAGCGGGGAACCATGCTTGCTGGATCTGAATGAGGACTGAAAACGCAAGCATCCTAACCACAAACTCAGTGCTTCTTCTCACCATCAGCCAGCTTGTCTCATGTATGAAAAGTCAGAAAACCAACAAGAACTAGTCTGTGAGTGCTCTAAGTCTGGGCTCTGGAAAGACAATGGGCATCTCAGATCGTTGAGGACTCAGAAAGCCATCTCGGAGGTTTCAGAGGCCACCTCCCTCTCTGTCTGTTTAGATGCTTCCAGAGTTGCTGATATTGCAGCCCGCTGAGTGCATCTCTTTGACCTCACATGTCAGAAAGCCAGAGAGCGTATCTGCTTTGGTCTCACATCTTATGACACTTACTACTCCAACTCCAGGCTGGCATACATGTTCACACCACAATCAGGGTTCCCTGAGTAAGTTTTGTACCTCATGTTCTCTGAACCGAAGACTCTGCCCAGGAGCCCAAGAACTCTAGCTTGGTTCTACCACCAGATCAGGGGTGGGGCAGTGAGGGTAAAGGGAACACTCTAGAGTCAGGTCAGATTTGAGATGAGACTTGGTTCTGTCCCAAACTGCCAGTATGTTTCTTGGGCATGTCCTAAACCACCCGAGTCCTCCTCTAGAAATAGGCACAAGAGCAGCTCACAGGGATACAAGATTTTCAGGATCTCTCTCGGGGTTGCAAACTTTGGTGAAGGAAATGACAGCAAGCGGTTTTGTAATCCCACCATTCTGAGAGCGCAGTCAGCAGTCTCACACCTAAGTGATGGGGATGCTTCCCTAAACATGGGTCACCTGACCTTACACACTCATGCCATCCCAGCACTGTTACCCTGGAAACAGCAGAGCCCAGGAAGGAAAGGCAGAGACGGCTTCAACTCTTTACAATAGTTCAGGGAAGGAGTGATACATCCCTGATAGCAGCACTGGGCTGGGAGTCAGTGCCCATGTGTCTAAAGTCCCATTTGTAAAGTCCTTTGCTCCTTTAAGCCTCAGTTTCCCCACCTATAAACTTTGTTAAGCACTTGTTACAGAGTCTACTGTTCTGTCCCAGCAGCAACATGACCCTGGGGCAGAGTACCCTCTGGAGACACGCTCTGTATTTTACTAGCAAGTCACATTAGAATCTGATGCCCCTATGTGGGCCTCAGAGTTAACTCAGGACAATGTTAAGTTGTGTGATGCCAGTTCGCAGCACTGCTGGCACAGTCCCTAGCCACAGCTGCCTCTCTCCTGTGAGCTTAGCCTAGGCTAAGAAGGACTTTTACCAAAAGAGAAAACACTGTGGCTTGGAGGTTTGAGGCAGAGCTGGAACATAGTACAGTTCTCCAGTGAGTGTACGAATTGAGAATAGTATGGTTAGCACTCACTAAATGTTCACTGAGTCAGACACTGTCCTTGGTACTATTCATATCTTAACCCAGCCACATTCGATGTGGCCCTACAAGGCAGGCTTCCTCATTACCCCCACTTTTAGAGACAAGGAAGCTGATGCACAAAGAGACTGATGCACACTTGCTTAAAGTCACCTCAGAATTGAGTTCTTAGATTTGAATCTGCAAGTGCAAACTTAGCTTTTCACAGTTAAGCACTAGGATATTAGCCAAGAAGCAAAGGAGAGAGAGAGAGAGAGAGAGAGAGAGAGAGAGAGAGAGAGAGAGAGAGAGAAAGAGAGAAAGAGATACAGCTGCAAAATACCTGCTGCTTAACCTGTCTTTGAAGAGACGACACAGCAGGTCTCCGAAGACCGGGGAGGGTGATCGTGACAGTAGCCTTTCCTTCCTTCAGTCATTCAAGTGTCTGCCTCTCTGACCCCCAAACCTTTATAGACATTAAGTTCTCCATGCTTGGAAGGAGAGAGGCTCTGTTATGGAGCAGGAAGGGGCTGCAGCCCCTCGTCAGGACTCACTGGGGAGCCTAAAGAAGTCTCCATCTCTCAGTGCCCTACTAGTCAGTGAGTCATGTCTGTCCCCATAATGAACTGCAAGTCTACTTATAGCTGTGGTGAAATCCTGCTCTGAAAATTGGGGACTGGTGTTCAGAGAGGCTGACTAAGGGAATGTACCTAAGAGGACTTTCACTCTAAAGCATCTGTGGGCTGACATCACTGAGAAAGATGGAAACATAGGTGCTCTTGTCCCCTTGCGGAGGCCGTATGTGAATTTGGCATGCTCATTTATTGGGTACCAGAGTGTTCCTCTGTTGTCATGGAAGAATGTTGCATGATGGTTCAGGGCACTCGGCTGACACTCCAGATCTGCACTCCACCTCTCATCCATGGAAATCTGTGAGCACTGGAGCAGATGGACCTCCGTTGTGAAGAGTAACATTGAACCTCTTATTTCAGTGCTCACCACTGTTTTTTTGGGGTTTTTTGTTTGTTTGTTTGTTTGGTTTTTTTTTTGTTTTTTTTTTTTGCCTTAGACTGAGACTCTCAGTTGAGGAACTCTGAGTTTTAGACCAAGACAGTTGAGCTGGTCATGTCCCTGTACCCAGATTTCTAACCATAGGGTTCACAAGGTGCAGAAACCCATGAGCCTTAATGAAAATGCTATAGAAAGCCACACATAGTCAGGAAGTCTGGGGATTGGAGCTGAGCAGGAGCACAGTGTCCTCAGGCCCTCCACATGCCAGGCCATGGGACTTCCCCTGTGATGATACAGATAGTCTGTTTATTTAGGAGGAGGGTGAGCCTGGTTTTAGACTCTGGTCTGGATGCAGATCCTGACATTATCTGCCAACCTGGCTTACTGGGAATAGAGAAGTATTCCTTCTTGGGAACTAGGCTGGCTCCCTGGAAACTGTTTAGGATGGAATACTTTCAGCACTAAACAGAAGCAGTGTCTAATCAAGTGCTGACCACCATTTAGGAGCCATGGGAATGTGCTATGTGATCCTGAGCAAATGTCTTAACCCTTCTGAGCCTCAGTTTCCTTCTCTCAAATATGGGGACTGTAATGACTTCATCCTTGGCTCCTAGACATACTGTGAGTATCAACTAAACTAACACATGTGAGACCCCATCACAGAATCTAGCATGATACACGGTAGAGACTAATATTAATGCATTATTACTAATGCATTACTGTAAAGGAATAAGTAGCATTAGTTGTGAACAACACATTTTCAGACAGTGAGAAACTTTAATTCTAAGCCCTAATCAAGTTCTTGACTCTATAAATGTGTATAAAAGCAGAAGTCAGGAGGGAGCTGAGCAAGGATTCCAAATCTATCCATCCAAACTATCAGTCTGAGAAAAAAAAAATCTCTGTTCAGAGAGACTTAAAGATCACCATCCTAGAAGCAGTGGGCAGCACTTACTTTAATAATGTTCTTGGATTCAGTTCATGAACTTTCTACTGTTTCTTTCATGGAGCAGAACAGCCTGTCTTCAGAGGTGAGGCACTAAAGCCTAAGCCAGGTTCTTCAATGCTGGCTGGCTGATCACCACTGGCTCCAGTAACCCTCTCTGCTCACCTATGTCCATACGGGATGCTACAAGACAGAGAGCTTCTGGAGCCTGGAGCTGGTTATCTGCCTATGCACAGCTGCTTTCCTGTGCCCTTTGCCTGTGATGCTCTGATATCTATGGGTGAAGAGAGATCAGTTCTGAGAGGGCTTAGAGCAGAGTGGAGTAGGAACGGCAAGTGATTGGGGCATTGGTGGCTCCTGACTCAATGTCAAGAGGATTCGGCTGTCATTTAGCTTTTCCTATCTTAGTCCCTGGAGGAATCATGTGCCAGGAGCTGCACATTCTCATGACTAATGCGGGTCTCCCCATGTCAATGGATGTAATCAAGATAATTTCCCACAGGTAAGCACAGAGGTCCATCTCCCAGGTGGTTCTGGATTCTGTCAGGTTGAAAATTAACACTAATTATCTTAGCAGATGAGCCTCAGAGGGAGGGAAATCGCCCCTCCAGGACTAAAGACAGTAAAGACAAGAATAAAAGACATCACGCAGAGTGTAGCCCTCCAGGATTATGCAGGGGAGCCAGTGAGCAACATAAACAGTAATAACACAAGTGCTTGTCTATTTGTATTCATTGCGTTATTCATTTGTACACGGTTCTGTATCTTCAGATGTGATGGTTGGTAAAATGTCAGCTTGACACAATCTAGAATTACCTGGGAAGAGCATTTCAGTCAGGGAATTATTTAGCTCACATAAGTCTGTGAGCATATCTGTGGGGGACTGTCTTGATGACTCACTGATGTAAGTGTGCCATCATTCCCCATGCAGAAGGTTCCGAACTTGGGGCAGGCAGAAGCAGGCTGGCGGCGTGGTTTCATTTGCTTCTCTCTTCTCAGAGTTGTAGATGTAATGTAACTAGCTACTTGAGTTCCTGCCTTCCACAAAACCATAGGCTGTGTCATCAAAGTTGAACCAGACAAACCCTTTGCCTCTCCTGGGTTTCTCTTGGTCAGGGTGTTTTACTGAAGAATCAGGAAGGAAGCTAGAACACTGTGCATTGTGCATCTAATTCTGCAAACAATCCCACTTAGCTCTACGTTGCATTGTCTATAAGAAAGCACATGAATACAATGTGGCATATGATATTACACTACAATAATGACCTTGGCAATGTCACACATCTTGCCCAAGGACATAAGACTGGGCCCCGGGTTCCTGGCTTCATAGCCACATGCTTAGAATCCATTGTTTGTGTTCCTGAGTAGCACTCTTCTGTGTCCTAGCCAGGGCACCCCATGAATTACCTTCTCCTCTCTGTCCTGTGCAGTGTGAGGGAGCGATGTCTGGAGGAACAGAGGCGGAGGCGACAGCGGGCCACCAAAAAGATCAGCACCTTCATAGGGACCTTCCTCGTGTGCTTTGCACCCTATGTGATTACCAGGTAAGCTGAGCTGTGAATAAGGAGCAGGCTCGGAGGAACAGAGTGGGGCCTCTCGTCTTTGGCCACACGTCTTTCCTGAGATCATGACCATATCAATAACTAACATTTTAAAGATGTATTTTATGTTTAACTATGTGTCTGTGTGTGGGTATGTACAGAGAGTTCAAGAGCCCCTAGAGATGGAGTTATATAGATAGTTGTGAGCTGCTGAGAACTGAACTCAGGTTCTCTTCTTAAATCTGAGCGTATAGCCACTGAGTTTTCTCTCTAGCCCCCTAGTTAACATTTTTATTGTACATCTTACCAGTACCTTGTTATGATTCAACACATGTATACAATGAGCACTAATCAAATCAGGGTAGTTAACATGTTCTGCTCCTTCATCAGCTTTAACAGTTTTGATTCCCACATAATCACTGCACAAACCTATGAGGTACCGTGTGAAATCACATGACACATACACAAGGTGTGCTGATCAAACTGGGCGAATTTGTTTTCCAGTTTCGTGCTATTTCATGTGTTTGGAGCCTCCAAGCATCTCTGTCTCTTATTTATAACACAGATAAGGGGATGATGTGAAGTCCAGTCCCCCACTGAGGTGTAGAATGTGAGAACATATTTCTCATGTCTGTTTTAACGCCCATTATCTACTATTCCTCCTCATCCCCTTCATCTCAGCTCCTGGGCATCACTGCTGCATATTCTGACAGGCTTTTAAGGTATGTTTTTCAAGAGCACAGGTGGCACCCATCTGAGTTCCATGTATTTGTTCTATTGCACATCTAGTCCATGATTTCTTTAAGCATCCCCTAGATTGTTTCTGCCTTAGCTGCTATAAACAGTGCTTCGGTAAATACAGCCATGCAAGTATCTGTGGGATTCTTATTTCATTTCTTTGGGTCATATACCTAGAAGTGGGCCAGTTGTTTCATATGATGGATCTACTGGGTTGGGGGAAACCTTCTCATTGCTCTCTGTAATTGCCTTGGATTCTTATGTGTTAAACTCAGTACCTCACAGTGGAAGGCTCTTCACTCTATCTCCCAACAACCTCATTCCAACTTCTCACCACACATTCATTTCAGGAGATGCTGACAGGAAGAAATGGGGAGGAAAGATGGAGACACCTATTGCACAGCACAGGGTCCCACCACCCACTGGGCTGGGTTGACAGTCTACTGCAGAGAAACCTGACACTTACATAAAAGCAGATATTTCCCTCTGAGCCCTTCCAGGCAGGTCACTTCACCTGTGGCTGTGCCATTAGGTCAGTGACTGTCAGTTTTTCCTTTTCCCAGAGCACCAAGAGCCAGACAAGGCTGCCATTCACTGGCACCAGGGCCAGCATTCCTCACTCCAGCCTGCTCCAGCTGTGACAGCTCCTCATGCCAGTTTCAGTCAGAAAAAAAAAATAGGAAGAAAGAAAAAGATTGCCTCCCCTCTTGCCTCTCTCCCAAGCTGCTTTGTGGACTGGTCGGGGGTGGGGTGAAATCCTACAGCTTTGTATCCTAAGTAATTCTATGATCTGTGAAGTTGGAAGATCACAAAGGACAGGGATTCTATTCAGACGCAGAGGGGAGCTTTGATTGAGTCTGAGAAATGGTTTTCCTTTGTGTGTGTGTGTGTGTGTGTGTGTGTGTGAGAGAGAGAGAGAGAGAGAGAGAGAGAGACAGACAGAGACAGCCTGGTTGCTTGTTCTTTCCGTCATGACCTCCAGTTCTTTCTCCAGGCCCTTTGCCCACAGGACCCACAAGTACGGACAGACAGGCAGATAGGGGGTCTTGCTCACCTCCATAGACCCCTCCTATTTTCCTCAGACGGCTCAGGCCTAAGTACAGTGCCTTCTACAGTATGTGTTTCCTTGTGGGGAACCTGACTCAGCCTATCTCTCACTTTGAACACAGGACTTGGAGCTATGAATATGGGTCCCAAATGATCCCACAACAGGACAGGGCTGAGTCATCAATTTTTCCTTCTGGAAACTATGCACTAGACCCCGGTACTGTTGCTGTGTTGCACGCAGATGAGTCTTGGCAGAGAGGGGCTGCCCTATGCATTTTAAGATGTACCTCGGGCTCCTTTGTCCCAATCAACTGGATACCAGGAACACCTCTATCTTTTCCCAACCTCCCCAGCTTGATAACCAAGTCTCCAGATATTGCCAGTGTTCCCTGGAACCAGAGTCACTATGACTGAAAAGCCATGATCTAGATCCATACTCCAGCCAGGAAGTCAGAGCTGGCTTAGATTAGGACTCTGCTTAAGACCTAACTCAGAGAGAAGAGAGGCCTCTCTGCTCTATCCTCCTGATATGCAATTTGGGGCCATTACCCTCACCTTTCTGGGCCTCGAGAAGACAGTGTGATATTCTGGGGTTAAAAGATGTGCAGAGTTGGTGTGTGTGACACAGATATGCCTGTATGGATTCTTGGGCCATTATCTTCTCTCTCCAGAACATCTAGGACTGAAAGAGATCTAGCCAGTCAGGGAATGTGGGTAAGGAAAGAAGTGTACAGAGACTCTTCCTCTTCCACCTCAGGGTGAAGGGAAGTTATGGGCTGAGGATGTGAATCTGAATCCTCAGAGAATAAGTAATGTGATTCCCGCTTTTGAAAACCAGGCTTTTCTCAGGCTTAATCTCATTTCCTAGGGTATTCTCTCTCCCTCCTCCTCCTCCTCGTCTCCCCCTCCCTCCACTCCCTCCCCCCACTCTCTTTTTCTCTCCCTCTCTCTCCCCCTCCCTCTCCGCCTCTTTTCTATTATAGCCTATTTTCTTCTAATAGTACTCAGGCAATAATATTCCAGTCAGATTGCTAGCAGATTCACATAGAGTTAATGTAATTGAGTTTTTAAAAACATTAATAAAACTGTGTATCCTGTGTGAGGATACACAGCATTTCCAGAGGAATAAGGGCCTAACTTCCTCCAGTATAGAACCTGATCAGGGTACACCACCCAACCCTATCACATGCTCCAGTATAAATCTGGATCAGAAAGAGCCACCTCATCACCTTCTTTAGTAGAGAACTTGGATCAGAGAGTACACCCCACCCCATCACCTCCTCCAGTACAGAACCTGGATCAGGGGAAGCAACCGCACCTCATCACCTCTTCCCATGGTCTTCTCTGTGTGTATGCAGAACTACCGCAAGCAAATCTCTTCTGGCAGCACTCATGCTCACTTCCCATCACATTGTTGCTCATGTCTCCAGCACCTTCTCTATGCAGACTGTAAAAGTTCTCCTGAAGATGAAGGATGAATTGAAGAGACCCCCAAGAGTCCCCTGGTAGGACCTGGTTCCCTCAAATAGAGCCCATAGTTAGGCACGCTCATTCTACCAGGCATGCCAAGAATCCAGGGCTCTGAGGCAGGATAGGACTTCACGGTTCGGCTAATGAACAAAGCTGTGAAGTAGATATGGCCGTGTGGGTGTGACAAGAAGCAACAATTGAGGGACAGACAGAATGAATGGTCCAGAGTGGTGTTTCCTAGTATGGCAGCCACCAGACATGGGTGACTATGGAGTACTTGAAATGTGACCTGAACAAGTTAAGGTGCACCTACTTCAGGTTTATAACTTTCAAGATTTATAATATGTATGGTCCCACCACAGGACAGGGCTGAGTCATCAATTTTTCCTTCTGGAAACTATGCACTAGACCCCGGTACTGTTGCTGTGTCGCATCAAAAATAATATATTTGATTCTTCTCATAGCAATTCGATTTGGGATAAGTACAATAAAAATGAAATTCATCTGCTGCATGTATGCGTGCATACATGTGTATATGTAGGTCCATTTGTGCTGATACATGTGAGGCCAGGCAGGCTTTAGGTGTTGCTCAGGCACTTGTCTATCTTTTCTTTTTTGTGAGCGTTCTTAATGGGGGCCAGACATACCTTTGTTTCACAGTCATATAGTTCCTCTGAGCTCTGGGTCTGTCAGATTGTTCTTAGAGTCGCCTGGCAGGACCTTCAGGGCCACAGCACATTCCTACCCACAGGATCTTGGGAAACATTTTTTTGAATTAATGTTCGCATGTCTTGAAGTGATTGTAAGCCTATCGTCTGTGTGGCAATCTATACTTATGAATAATTACAGTTGCCGTAAATCATCAGGATCAGGTTTGGAGGCATTTGCGGATCTGATGGCCCCATTATTATAGCTTTCCAGAGTAATGGAATGATGGAGAGGTGAGAGGGGTTAATGTGCACGTGGCTCCTGACTGTTAATGTTCTATTAATAAATGACTCCTCCACTCCAGTGTCTCCTGAAAGCTTACAGCATCCTCTTAGAGCCCACAGGCCTTTGCATATGCAGACATATGCAGATTGAGTCTCCGGAAGCCTTGAAAATATGGGCTATTTCCCCACGCAATGTTCTGTGACTTGTATTGCACTTTAATGCACATACACTCTCTGTGTGTGTCTGTGTGTGTGTGTGTGAGAGAGAGAGAGAGAGAGAGAGAGAGAGAGAGAGAGTCTGTGTGTGTTTGTGTGGTTGTATGTCTGTGCCTGTGTGTGTCTATGTCGTCGGTGTGTCTCTGTGTGTGCAGAATGTTACCAGGAGAGACAGATACGCAGGGACAGACACAAAGGACAAGGATGAGAGGAGCAATGACGGGCAGAGGAAGCGTGAAGAGGGAGGGGTTCTAATTGCTGCTTTGCCTTCAGCATTTGAAAGCCAAGGTGTCAGATGCACTGGAAACAGTGCAGGAGCCCATGAGGCATCCTGGGGCCAGGAAGCATGAGTCTCTGGTACCCAAGACCCAGGGTTCAAATCACGTCTTTCCCACATCTGGACCATGTGACTAACACAAATTAATTACCCTGGTTTCATTTCTGTGTTAGGGATGATGATACAAGGATGAGGAGCTGGAGGTGCTGAGCCCCAGGATACTGAGAACCAGTGTTAGCAGCACTGTACCCCCACCCCAGCCTCTCTCCATGGGGGCTACCGCTGAAAACAGGTTTGAACATTACTTCCCCCTAGGATTCAAAGAAGCCCAACATACATAGAGGCATAGGCAGGCACACGGGATTAAGGGGCACAATCTGTGGGTATCACATGGTCGCTCTGATTATCTGTGTTCAGCTTCTCATTCAGCAAGCCCTGAATCTTGAAGACCTTTATGTTCTTCAACAAACAAACATATAGATACATATATGTGTATATATATATAGATAGATAGATGATACACACAGCACATATTCATGCAGATATACCTGACCCACACATGATCTACATGTGCATACATGTACATAACACATACGGCAAACATGCATACACATGCAAAAATGCATACATATGCAAAAGTCATATATGCACACAACACAAATGCACACATACACACACATGCAAATGACCCACATACGCACAAGATGCACAATCACATATTTACACAAAACAAATGTACACATGCACAATATACATATGCCTCATATACACATGTTGTTGTTTGCTTTTTGCTCTTTTTTCTTTTGGGGGTCCTGCCACCCAGCTCTCCCCAAAAATTGTTCACAGTGGCTTATTCTTAATTATAAATTTCTGAACTTAGCTTGGCTTGTTTCTGGCATAACTTTAATTATCCCATCTACCTTTTGCCTCTGGGCTTTTTCTATTTTTTTTTTTACTTCTGTAAATTTTACTCTTACTTCCTGGCTGACTGGTTGGCTGTGTGGCTGTGTGGCTGTGTGGCTGAGTGACTGGGTGGATGGGTGGTTGAGTGGCTAGCCCCTGGCATCCTCTTCTCCTTGTTCTTGCTCCTTCTTTTTTCATCCCAGATTTTTCTTTTTATTTATTCTCTCTGCCTGCCAGCCCCACCTATTCTTTCTCCTGCCCTGCTATTGGATGTTCAGCTCCTTACTAGACCATCATGTGCTTTAGACACGCAAAGTAACACAGCTTCACAGAGTTAAACAAATGCAACATAAACAAAAGTAACACACCTTAAAATAATATTCTAAAACACACATACGTTCATGTGATACAATGTATTCACATATGCATGGCACATATACTCACATGCATTTAACATACATATGCACACACAAACAAACATGCTTTTAATACATACATGCACTCAACACATGGCACACATACATGCACAACACAGAAGGACATGCATTCCTGTGATGCCCATGTATACATAACACACATGTGTATAAGACATACATACACAGTTATTCACACAGGTATATACACAGACACAGGTCAGGTCACTGTTCAGACTTCTATAAAGGGCTCGAAAGCCTTCCTCACAATGGCCTGAAGTGTTTGGAGAGGCAGACCCTGACCCTCCTGCATCCTGCTATACTTTGGCCTGCTGACTGGTGTGGACTTTCATGAGGGCATAAGATTGAGAACAGGAGGGTATGCAGGACTGCTCTGCATGCATTTTGAACACACAAACACAAGTGTCATTATGACTGAAGCCTTAGGGCAAGCAGGGATTTTTTTTCCCTAGCTCACACCCCAGGAAGCATATGGAAATCCCCTAGGGCTTAGTGGCAGGAGTGGTGCATGTGGGACAAGCCTGTTTGCTGGGGTCTGGGAGGGATCATGCCGTTCCAGAGATGCCAAAGCTGTGGAAGTCCCACTGCCTCCTTGGCTTCTATGGGGTCTGTAAATAGGGTGGGGATCTGGTTTCATTTTACTGTTGTTACAGTCAGGGACCCCAGGACAACCAAGCAACCTAACAGCACCTTCATAACCTCATGGGATTCTTTTAGGTGTTTTTGGAGTATCAGGACTGCCAGAAAGAGTACCACACGGGGCGGGGGGTCTTAAACAACAGGAAGACATTCTCTTCTTGGCCAGAATTATGTGGAGCCAAATCTGGTTGTGCTCACTTGAAGCTCTCCTTTGTCTGGGACCTGCCAAAGGCCAGACACAGACTTTAAAGCAGAACTTGTCACAGGTTTTATGGGGATGGACAAGAGACAATGGTTTAACAAAGCAAATCATGACTTCATGGAAGGGGCCTCTTGAGGATAAAAGGGTCCCCAAATCTCATCTTGTCACCCTGCAATGCTGAGATCCAGGTCCCAGCATGGTCTTTAGCCAGGTTTAGAGGGTGGACTTGCACTTGTCTGGCAGGAGACCCTGGCTTGCTGCTAGACCTCTTTGGACCTTGATGACCTCATCTGTGAAATGGAACGAGGCTCTCTTTGTCAGGTCATTGTGAGACCAGAGAGTGCACACAGTGGGGGCTTGGTCCAAAGGGGACACAAGCTGGAAATTATCTGAGAAGGTTCAAACCTCACATAAACATTTTTGGAAGCAAATGCCATAAATTTACCCTACATAACCTACCACACTACCTTTGATCTTGTTGGATGGTTTTATAATTTTTTATTTTTAAAAAAATTCTTCCAGGGAGTCTGGAGGAATAGCTCAAACAGCAATGTGTTTGTCCTGCAAGCTTAAGTCCTGAGTTCAAGTCCCCAGAACCCATGTCAAGAGCTGAGTGGAATAGCGTATGCTTGTAACCTTAGCAAGGACAAAATGGATGATGGAGTCAGGCAGATCCCTGCAAAATTGATGGCCAGTTATTCTAGCCAACTTAGTGAGGTTCCAGCCTGGTGGGATGCCCTGCTGTCCCAAACAAAATGTGGAAGGTGTCTGAGGAAGGAACACACCAAGGTTGTTCTTTGATTTCCATGAATTGAATGCATTCACACATTCATGTGTGTACCTACATATACCATTTGGGAAACATGATTTGACATCACATGGTGTCATCTTGACATCACATGTTAACTTGACACAGGCTAAAGTCATCTGAGAAGAAAGAGCCTCAGTCAATAAATGCCTCCATAAGATCAGGATGTAGGTAAACCTGTAGGGCATTTTCTTGATTGGTGATTGATGGGGCAAGGTCCAGCCCATTGTAGGTGATGCCATCTCTGGACAGATAGTCTTGGGTTCTACAAGTAAATGGAACAAGCCATGAGGATCAAGCCAGTAAGCAGCACCCACCCATGGCCTCTGCATCAGCTCCTGCCTCCAGGTTCCTGCCCTATTTGAATTTCTATTCTGACTTCCTTTAATGATGAGAAGTCATACAGAAGTGTAAGCCAAATACACCCTTTCCTCCTCAATCTACCTTTCAGCCATGGTGTTTCATTACAGCAACAGAAACCTTACCTAAGAACCACAGCAGCAATGAGCCAGCATTTGGATATTTCATTAAGTGTAAAATGTAAATTTGGGGCTTTTGCCTCTTTGAATTCATCACTTCTAAAACATAGATTTTTTTTTTTTAAAAAAGTGAATATTTTCCAAATGCTCACAGCTCCAGTTCCTTGGCTCCTCATTCCATCTGTCAAAGAAATTAGGAGTGAAATATCTCTGGTTCTCCACAGATTAAAAGGCAAAGAGTGATATTAACGCAATGAGGCAAAGATGGCGACCTTAGAATGGAGTCACTGAAGATCCAATTGGGATGAAGTGTTTTCATGGGAATGGCTTATCACCCCTGTCCTTTCCTTCCACCAACTCTAACGCCCATCACACAATCTCAGCCGAAAGTCCACTCTGGGAAAAGTCAATTGGCAGCAGAGTTACAGCTGACACGCTAACCCTCTTGTCTATGAGCCCTCGGCCCAGCAACCTGCCAGGCTGAGAACCACCACTGCCTGCTCTCCTGGAGATGTCCCAGGGGGTGGCCAGCTGCCAGACCTGCTGGATACAGGGACTAGGCTCCCATGACTCTTCTCCCTTCTGGATCCCAATTTCCTCATTTGACAATGGCTGGAGGAAAGGTGACTTAGGTTCTCCAAACTCTCCAAGTTTTGATGGTCTTCTGGACCTTATGCTAATGTTAGGTACTTTTTCAAGTCTGACCAATGGAGCTGGGCGCACTTGGGAGAGGGTAATCATGGCTAGGGTTAGGAGTGGGAACCCAACAATCTTACTGCCCTTGATCCTGGAGTTTGCACCACTCAGTGAGTTCCATGGCTACCAGAAGAACTCAAAGAACATGCAAGATGGATCTTCCCTTGTCCTCCTCAGTAGATATAGGTCACTTTCGAGTCTCCTGACTGATGCTATTGTCAGAGGCCATCAGGACCCCAGGCCTAAAAGAGTTCTTCCTCTCTGGCAGATGCTCTACTGGAGCTTTGCAGAATGTTTGCCAAGTTTTTTTCTCAGCCTTCCCTCCCACATAGACTCCTCAGCAAGGCGGAACTGAGTTTGAGGCAGAGCCAAACCAGACTCTCATAGATTAAAAGATCATAGAAACAAGATCATTTTCCTTCCTTACTCTACAGACAAGCCATGCAGGCCTACGGAATGTAAAGACTTGTCTGGCCTCAGAAACAGAGGTTGCGCTGTCTTTAAATCCTGCCTTTATAGTTGATTGTCTTTATGAGCTTGAGGATATGAGGTCATTATGGCTTTCAGCATCACAGTAACCTGTGTGTACAGTGGACAGAGCATGTACAGTAAGTGCCTAATCAGTGCCCACTGCCATCATTTTTATGGGTGTGCATCATTATCGCTTTCATGGTTACCTAATGTGGTTACATGCCCCCAACACATGCCTCTCGGTAACACATTCCCATTTCTCTACAGGCTGGTGGAACTCTTCTCCACGGCACCCATTGGCTCCCACTGGGGTGTGCTGTCCAAGTGCTTGGCCTACAGCAAGGCTGCATCTGATCCCTTTGTATACTCCTTGCTGCGACACCAGTACCGTAGGAGCTGTAAGGAGCTTCTGAACAGGGTCTTCAACAGACGTTCCATCCACTCCCGCTCTGTGGGCCTCACAGGTGACTCTCACAGCCAGAATATTCTGCCAGTGTCAGAATGAAGGACTACTCTCCTGCTGGGGAGTTGAGAATGAGGTGGACAGTGAAGGCAGCTGGGCTGGGTGGACATTAACTGCCACCATTGCCCAGTGATGGCAGCAATGTTGATATCTGAACAAGTTCTGGGGCTTGCTTCTTGGCTCTTCCAGGGTAGATATCAGACTGTTCCATCACTAAAAAATGGCCTCTCTTTCTGGGAATGTGATTTGAGCATTTAGACTCTCCAAAGGCTTCCCAAAGGATGATAGGATAGCCACTGTCAAGGACACAGAGTACCTGTGACAGGTATAGGGCATGTCACCAACCTATTTGCTAACCACTGGTCATGGGGCTTCATGCTCCAAGGAACATTTCAGTGATGCTGAATGTGAGGCTGGCTGTGGCCATCTGGCCCCAGATCTAATATGGTATCTCTTCTCCACTTGTAGTGGTGGCTACTGTAACCCAAATATTATCTAGCTGGTGCCAACTACATTATGCTCAGCTGATACCCTTGAGCTTTGTACTCAATGGGAAAGTGTTTAAAACCAGTTTGCTGCCTATCAGTTGTCTTAGGAATGATAAATCGGATTCAACCTTTGTCCTCTTCCATCAAACAAACTAATGTTTGCGTGTATTGACAATCTTAGCATGAAAGCGGTTTCAATAGACAGGTAATAGATAGTGTTAGATTCTCTGAAATCTGAGAAGGAAGTCACCTTCTTCTGATTTGCATGCCATAGCTATGAGAGCCCAGTAAAGCAGGAAGAAGGTGTCTGGTCTGTCCTACCTTCCCATCTGGAACCTGAGTTGGTAGGAAGTACTCCCTCTTATCTTAGACATCTTGCCCAACATATCCTGTGAGGTGGACACACAGGAGCTGACCTGAGCAGAGATGTAGTCTTAGTTTTCAGACACTGAATACCAGTATTCTTGTGGTTCATTACCCTCATTCTGTAATTCTGTCCTGAGAAAACAGGGGCCATTCAAGGTCACCACAAAAGCACTTTGTGCCACTGATGAGAGAGTCCAATTAGTATGGGATGCTGTTTCTATAATATACATGGCAATCCATTGGGAGCCATTGTCTAGGTCTCATTAAAAACTAAGATAAGATCTGGAGAAATAGCTTAGTCAGTAAAGTGCTTACTGTACAAGAATGAGGCCCTGAGTCTGACCCCAAGAATCCATACTAAAAACAAACTGGACATGGTGGTGTGGGCCTGTGATCTCAGCACTGGAGAGGTGGGAGAGCCGACTCCCCAGGGCTCACCGGTCAGCCAAGAGTTAGCTGAACTGGCCAGTGATGGACCTCAAAAACAAACAAACAAAAAACAAAAAACAAAAGCAATGTAGATGTCCACTGAGGAACAACACATGAGAGTGACTTCTAACCTCCACATATGTGTGAGATTGCATGTACACACACACACACACACACACACACACACACACACACACACACACACACACACACACATGGCCCATGTCTTCTTTCCTTCTCATCATTTCAGAATGACTTGAGACTGTTCAGGGCAGTTGTTTCTCAGCCCTGTAAGAAACTCCTCTGGGTAGAAAAGGGTGAAGAGCCACCAAGTCAGAGAGTCTTTATTTCCTTATAACTCCACACATCCTAGCCTCGATCGCATAGAGTGAACTACTCTCCAGGGACCAACCTGGAGAATGTTGGTTTTCCTTGCACAGTTAAAGGCAGAAAAATGTCTGCTTGTCTATTTGAAAAGATAGCCTATCTATCATTAACTCTTGACAATTCATTTAGAAAACAACTTCACCAGGCCTAGGGCTGTCCAGCTTTGGAGTTTCCATAGAGACCAGAATGGAGATAGTTGTAACATCTAAGGAGGCTTTAATATCTTCCTGTTACTGGGAGAGGTGTGCTCACACCCACCTCAGGACACTTGTTTGGACTTTGTGCCCATCTCTCTCCAGCCAGTCTTCTGGAGAAGTTGGCAAGACCCACCCCTCCCTCTTGTGATAAGGGATGCCACACAGGTAGTTTGAAATTAGCCATGGTGGAAGTTGTGATACACTCAGAATAACTACGTGTTGTAAATCAGGCCTTTCTCCCGGAGCTGGTCATCACCCATCTACCAGCACAACACTGCCACATATCTGTTTTGGGACAAAAATGTCCTGGTTCAGAGTCCATTTGGTCCCATCTACCCCAAATCACAGCATTCACTTCTGAAGCTTCCCTAGTGAAGAGCAGCTCTATCTAGCCTCTGCTCTCCCAACACTCAATGTGATAGAGAAGTTCAAATCAATCAAGCAGGGAGGAGCCAAGACAGCATGCACAAGATCACTCCCCTTTTCACACAAATCCTGCTGAAGGAGGGTACAATAGGAGTAACAAGGCAGAGAGAGGGTGAGGTCAGTGGGCAGGCAAAGGACACTAGGGACTCTCTTCTCCCACGCTGGTTTAGAGGCAGGGTAACCCCACAAACCCTTTCTCTGCTTTCTCTGTGTAGGCGACATATTGCACCCCAAGTTGCAAGGAGATCTCTTTGTCCCTCTTCCCTAGCTAAGAAGCAGGAACTGCCACCCACGACACCACTTATCTAGCAGGATGTATGTTGTAATTTTCACTATGCCTCTAAAACTGCTTACCATCTAATAGAACCAGTTTCATTGGCATCATGCCACTGACAAGAGCCCCATTGATGGAGAGTTTTCATTATCACTTAGACCCAGGCTTGAAAACCCAAGGGAAGTGAGAAGGCAGTAGCTCCATTGACCACGGGCACCAGCCAATGCTGTGGCAATTGCCTTCGCATAAATGTTTATAGTCAGTCTGCACATCCCTGAGACACACTCCCTGTGGTCACTGTGCCCGCTTGAGCGATCTACCTCATTCTGGCAATTTAATTAATCAAACAACGTGTGGTTTTTCTCAGGTATGAGGCATATGAACCATGACTGTCCCCGAGGTAAAGGTCTCAATGACTTGTCTGACTCCCACAGTTTCCAAAGTCTCATTCACTTCACTTGCCCTTGAGAGCCACTGGGCAGGTGAAACTGTTTTGTAAAGCTTGGGAGTGTCCTACAGAGGAGAGGCCTCTTTCAGGTCCCAAATCCACTCAGAGGGCTCTGGTCCTGTCTCTCACACACTGCTTGCCTTTTATAATCTTTCTGCCCCAATCTGAATTTTCCTCACACTTTTTCTAGGAAGTTAGGATCTCAAAAACCTGGGGCCCTTGAGAGAACAGACCATTGGTGTCTGGGTGTCTGGTTAGCCCACCTCCCATAGACATTTGTCTGCATCCAACCAGGAAACAAGCATGGCTTGGTGGCCCCCTCGACTTGTTTCCTATTGTGTTTTCTTCCAGGGCTCAGCCTAGGTCCCCATCATTCTGAGCGATAAAACACTTGCCTTCACTTGCCTTGTGTTTATGAGCTATGTTGGTTTTTCTTTTTTTCATGTGTTGCTCTCCTTGAGGGAAGGTAGACAGAATAGGGACAAGCCTGTATACTGGTTGTCATTCCTGCCCAGGCTTGGATGCAGGCAGTTGCCTGTGCTTGGCTGGCTGTGATGTGGCTGTTGGATGAACCCAAAGGCTGTGAGTTGTCAGGATTTGATCTTAACAGAGGGTCAGGTAAGTTGCCCAATTTTCCTGAGAATATTCTATAAGGTGGCAGAAACCTCATGGATCAACTGATATCATCCATGAACACCATGGGAGAAAGAGCTGGATACTGTGAGGTTCCCATTGCATGCCTGAGAATCTGAGGGTCTGAATGGAGACCGTGGCTATTAAACATCCCTATCCCAGAGTGTTGCCAAGGTCAGTGTTTCAATATGAATTCCCGAGTTCCCCATCCAGAGGTGAACTCAGGCAAGCTGGCAGGACCCGCGATTCTATGATCTCAATATTGGTGTTCAGACAGCTGACAAAGGTGATCTTTCAATTCTGTCCCCAGCAGTGAAAGCTCCTATGTAGGGACACTACATGATTTATGTTTTAGGTGTTGAGGATTCCTTGTCAACATGCACTTTGAAGAAACTTAGGTCCATCATCTTTATGAGCATCAGTAGCATGCAGCATTCCCCTGAGACCCAAGTGAGGCTTCTCATTCCTTGAAGTGTTAGGATTCATATGGAGATGATGTGCAGAGCCTTTTGTGGGGGAGAGGTGAGGGAGCTCAGCATCTCCAGTTTGTTCCTACAGGTTCAGTGAAAAAGTTTGTGTGTTGGGGGGCTGCCTTGTAAATTTCCCCACCTTCTCTATCAGCTCCCACTTCCATCCATGCATTTCCTGCCTCTTTTCAGAAGCTGCTGTGGGGTTAAAGGTCCCCTAAGCTTGTTCCCTAGCACAGAGTGAAGCAAAGGAGCTTGACAACCTGGGCAGTCAAGTTCTCAGTGGGGAGGAGCCATGGGTCTGCAGGAATGGAACTGTCAACTTCAGTGACCCTGCATATAGAGAGGACATAGTTGGAGTTCAGGGTAGTTTCTATCAGCCTGACCCACGCATCAGAAGTCAGGGACTGCTCAATGCCAGAGAGCCAGAGGATGGGTTCCTGCAATAACATGCTGAATAGCTGGTGACAAAACTGGATTGGACCAAGACCTGTGGGGGTTCTCACTTATCACCCTATAGTTCTGTAAGCCAAGCCTGCAGTTCTGGGAGATGAGTGTCTATGTGGGTCTAGGTTAAGGGTATTCCTCAACACTGTTAGCTGGGGGCCCTAGAAGAGTCTGCAGCAGCAGTGAGCTTTGGGCCAGAACTGCTGCTATAGCATGGGTGAGACACAGGAGATGTGGACCAGCCTGGTAAGGGTCCAGTAGGGTGGGGCTTAGTGTGAATTTAGAAACACTAACCAGGGGGTAATCAGAAGTGGGCAGCGCCTCTTGAGACACAGTGGATGCCATCTGTGGCCAACAGGGTGGGTGTTCTTGAAGTCAAACAAAATTAGAAAAAGGTGATAGGGAGAAAAATCCACAGATATTTAGCTATCCAAAAAGAGAAGGAAAAGCAGAAAGGAAGAAAGGATGGAGAGAGGAAGGCAAAGGGAATTGCGTTGTTTTTTTTTTTTTTTTTTGAGGGGATTGGTACTTACTCATCTGAATTAAAGATTTTATCTACTCATTTACATGCTGCTTAGTCCTCCCCTCCAGTCCCTCCACCCCTCTCCGGACACACACTCTCCCTCCCGACTTCATGTACTCTTTTTTTAACCACTGAGTTCAAATGATGTTGCTGGTATGTGTGGGGTAATAGGGCTATCCACTAGAACATGGCCAATCCACCCAGAGCCAGACCTCAGAAGAAAACTGATACTCCTTCCTCAGCCAAGGAGCAGGGCTTTGTAATTCTTTCCCCATCCCTGTCTGGATTTTGACTCGTTTTATCTTATGCAGGATGTAGACATAGTCACCATGAGTTCATGAATGCAATGGGTCACTATCATGTCCAGAAGGCACCCTTTCACGACAATCTTCTCAACCTCTGGCTCTGATCATCTTTCTACCCTTTCTTCAATGATGGTCCCTGAGCCTTGGTGGAGGAGGCATCATACAGATGTACTATTAGCACTGAGTACTTTATGAGTCTCCTACATTCTATGGTTTGACCTGTTGTGAGTCTATGTATTAAACTCCATTTACTACAAAAACGAACAACTGAGAGTTGACAACTGCCCCATCTGAAGTCACAGGGAAGTGCAGTCCTAGAGACCCATGTCTCTAGAACAATAGCATCTAAATCTTACCAGTTGGTCTTTATTATAGTCATCGTGGCTCACAGATGGCTAAGACTGTTGACGACATTTTCCCTAGCAGCCTGCATAGCATCTTCCAGTACTATGAGAGCTAGTCAGCAAGGGAGGAAGCTTCCTGGTCATCATTGATTTTACCATATCCTGTGACTAATGTGTGCAGTATTTTCAGCAATAAGGTCATTTCATCAAGTTCTGGTATGCAACCAAACCAACTTCATTCTAATGACAGTGTTCATTCCTCTGGGTTTTTTTTTTTTAATTTTATTTGCTTATTTACTTACTTTCTTATTTTTAACACAGGTTGTTCCAGCTGGCCTTGAATTCACCAAATAGCCCACACTGGCCTCAGACTTGTAGCATATCTTACAGTGATCAGTAATCCCCCTGCCTCAGTGTCCTGGGTGCTGACATTGAAGGCATGAGTCACCACACAGCTACAATTAAGTCTCAAAATATAAAATCCAGGCACATTCTCCTAGGGCACCTCCTCTGATGGTATCTTAGGCAGGGACAAATGTGTGTCTTCATTTTTTTAGCGAAGGGTTACATAGTTTACATCCACGTAGGGTCCAAAGCATATTGTTATCAATACCCAGGAACGAATGAAAAAATTAACACAGCATGGTGTACAATAACACAGCCATGGTACAAAGGTTGTCCTCTTACTTATTAGACATTCCACACCCTCACCTTCCTTTGCAGGGGAGATGAACAGTTTTTTCTTGCAATGTGTCATGTAAATACGTACTTCACATTTAAAGATCAAATGTGAATTGAATCAATAGCAGCAGAGCTCTGTTTTATCATGCACACCCACATTTAAGGATTAAAAAATGATATTTTAGAGTCTAAGGCCTATGTATATCCCTTGAATGTAGATGTTCTTCGAGCTATGGTATTTCCCTGTCTGATCACATATGCCCAGTTAGTCTTCATAGTCACCATCACACTTACCCATAGTACGAATGTAGAGATCATGATAGAATGGCTTCAAAGGGCCAAAATCTCTATTTGGAGACAGTCAGTCTCAGGCTTCAGCTACGCTCCACAACACCCCAAGAGAGCAGGTTTGGGGTAGAGAGCATCAGAGGCTATGACAATGACATTCCTGAAATGTGTCTGGGTGACTGGAACTAGATCAGAGTAATTGCTCAGGCTGGCTAAAATCCCCAACACCCAATCCCCAAAATACCCAGCCTCCCATTGCCTTCCTTCAGCTCTGCTATAGCCAAACCTTTGTTTGAATTATTAATAATAACCATGCCATCCTGCCTGAGAAAGCTTCAAATGCCAAGTATCCTTGCAAACTGAAATGATTCCAAACCTCAACAATGCTATTTTACAAGAAATGTATAAACATAATCTCTCGTGGAACATTCATAGGATCTGATGTTCTGCCAACCCCATCAGGGTCCTCTGCAGGAAATCCAGTTGCTCTGGGTTACAAACAGCAAATCAAAAGGGTACCTCACTTTACCCTCCCTGCCACCCTGGACAGTTAATTTGATGCTGAACGGTTCCATTCCTTCTTAGGCAGCTCTGGGTAAAGGAATCAAAACCTTGCGTCTAAATATGGGCTTCTCATTTGGCAAGGATGCTCTTGGGTGAATATAACTCTCCCTCTGGTGTTCTGTCCTGTGTGGTGGATGAGAACAAACACTATCAGCCATGTCCATCCTTCCTTCCCGGGAAGCACAGTAGATCATCTTCCCCAGTATCCAGTAGACGAAGTATCACTTCCTGCAGGTTCTCACCTGCTGGTGGAGGCTCCTGCTAGCATGCCATCCTGGAGGCTCTGGGTGCCAGGGCATCAACAACAAATACTTCACATCCTGTGTTTTCATGTACTTGTTTTTGCTATCTGCAAAGGCTTCATAGCTTGAGGCATGCAGGAAGTCACCAATAGATGACTTAAGGGTCCTCATGACTGCGAAATATCAAGTGTCCAGCAAGGCTAAGGCTAGAATTCTATAAGGAAATGCATGTTATATCTTAATAATTCAAGGAAAGTTCTGAAAGCTAAGATTTAGGAAAATAAAAAATATTTCTGGAGACACTTGATTTGTTTCTACAGTGTTGCAGTTTTCTCCAGGAGATACATAGGAAAATGAACGAAAATACAGGTGTCTGGGGAGTCAAGGCTCCTCCCATCAGTGTGCATGCCCACAAGTGAGAACTCACATGGTGGAAGATTCACCCAAACAGCCGAACACTGAGCACCAGATGATGCAAAAGTTTAGTGTCTTATGTCATTTGTAGTTTTAACTTTGCTTTCCAATTTGATGAACAAAACTGTGGCTCCATTTATCTTTAAATAAAGTATTATTACTCTCTCTCCCAATGTGGTGACATTTATCTTCCCTGTGACACACCTACCAATAGCTGTATTCTGCTTAAGTGGGACTCGAGAGGAGAGATTTGAATCCAAGGCCAATGCTGCCTGCTCTGTTTACAATGGCTTGTGTTTTGTGAATATATATCAAATGATGTGATATATTTTTATGATAGAATTGATGGTTACTACAAGGGAAATATATAATATATATATTGTGATTCTGTTCAATAAAGATTCCTGTTATAAAATCTCACCTGTATTTGGCTGACTTTGTGTAGACACCTTTTTGTGTATAAGCTAATTGTCTGAAATGGTGTCACCAAATCTTGTCCTTCCTTTCTTTCTTGCATTCTGAGGCTACATTCTCATTTCTATCCCCTGTCACTGCCTCTGGCCTCCTGCAGCTTGATTTTGAGACATTCATCTTAATTTGTGCAAACTCAGAGGAGACACATGCCTGCTACACACATTTGCCATGGCAGTGGTTTGTCCTCTGCTACTTCCAGATAGAACATGTTTTAAACTATTCAGTGTTGCTGTAACAGAGCACCTGAGACTGGGTAATGTGTAAAGAACATCACTGAAGAGTGGGATGCCCAAGACTGAGTGCCTGGTGTCTGACATACTATAAGGGGGGCTCCCAGACACCCTTGTAGTTGGTGTTAAGTCCAGGCCTGAAGGTGGAGCCTCATTATCCTAATGCCTCTCATTAGATCTGCCTCCTGACACTCCTACATAGGAGATTCAGTCTCCATTACCTGCTTGGGAGGAGAGGGCAGATTCACACCATAGCACCATGCAATTTTAGCCTTTGGGCAGGTTCTCTGGGCTTTGCCAGGTGATCCATGAGTTGGATTCCAGACAAGAGTTCTGGAATGGAAGATGCTACCTTCTTGCTGCTGTATACTGTTGTAGTAGGGTTTTTTTTGGCCTGTTTGGGTCTGGAGATTTGTGACCTGGCACACGTGTGGTGTCGGCAGTGTGGAGCCTGGTCTGTGTGCCCGCAGCTTTTGCCCCCCAAAAGAAATGAATCACACGCTTATATATTTTAACACTGTTTGGACTATAAGCACATTATTAACTAGCTCTTTTTTTTTTAAATCAACTCATTTTTATGAATCTATTTACCACGTGGCTTGCAGCCCTTGGCTCACCTGAATTTTTATATGTTTTTTTTTTAGGGGACAGATGGAGACTAGTAAACCCCACCCCTTCTTCCTACCTGCCTGCCTCTGATTCTCCACCCACTTCTATGGTGCCCTGCATGGGTCCAAACAGTTATTTATTTTACATCATACAGAGAACATTCCACCACATTTAGAAAAGAAAACAGATAAGAGATCACTATACTTGCAAAGAACTATTAATCAAAGGATAAATGAAAAATGAATTGACATGATACAAATGTTTGTATATTAACATAAATAAAAAATTAATTTATACGTCTAATTAAGATAATATATATTAATACAAAGTTAAATATATAATTGCCATATTTTACACGTGTCTACCTCTGTCTAAAATATTTTGCACATTGATGTGTATTAAGTATATTGTCATTTCCATAATGCAATTTCTACCTCTAATTATTTATGATAGTCATAACATTTGTTGTACCATACACACAAGTTGTTTTATATAAATCTGTTTAGATATATTTTTATATATAATGATATATAGTTAAGATATTGTTGCCACTTGATAAAAAACGTATATTTTAGTCAATTTTTCTAAGATTGTTATACTTGAAATTATTTAGAAGAGCTGTACACTCATTTTAGAATGCCTAATTTTACAATGTTAGCCTCACTTTCTTGGTTGATTGAGATTGCAAATTTTGGTTACTCAAACTTATCACCTTACAGTCAAGATACTCAGGCTTTTCAAAAACATGTCAAAATATACCAAATAGATAAGTGTCTTCAACCACTTCATAGACCAAAAAAATATGACATTCAAGATTTCATTATTTCAAATTTGGCCTTGAGAGACATGACAACTCCTGGTATCACCATTCTTTTCTCAAGGTGGTGTTGAGCATCACAGACGTCTTGCAAAGAGATTGTCTTGTTTGGTGAATAATGGCCTGAGGGACAAAAGACTACACTTGCGCCCTCTGCTGTCAGCGTGCTCACTGTCCGAAATGGACATGCAGGATGAGGGATAGGAACTGCCGAAGCCTGCCTAGCCAGGATAAGACCGTCCTACCAAAAATACCCTGCTTCTATAGAGACTTGTCAAATATCATAGGCCAATAGCCACAAAGATAGATGCTCCCGTTACACAAAAAAATAATAGATGACTGTCCAAGTAGTTAACTGTCGTTGTCTTCTCCTATATTCTAAAAGTTACTTCATGCTTCCAACTTTAAGTATATATTTTCCTTCTCAGGTCTTGACGGTGTTAAAGATTAGATAGTTGAGATTATTATTACTTCACATTCCAACAAAGACACTCAAGTCTTAAAACTCTATTATTTAAGATAGACAGCCTTAAAACAATCCCTACACATTTTTTTTTGTATCAACATTTTAGATATTAAATTGCACCTTGTAGTTGTTTGCTAGCGGTAGTTTGACCTCACTTATGTTAGTTCCTTCCTCTTTCCCACACACTGTCTTATAGTAATCCCTGTAGTATGTAGTTTTATATCTAGTTTAAAACCTTCCTATTTAGACAAAATGGGGAGATGTAGCGAGTATCCCGGAGGCGTTGTTTACAGCGTGTGCCCGCGCGCGCTGGAGCGCGCGGCGGCGGCGGAAGAGCAGCGGCGGGCTTCCGGCTCAGGTGCGCGGCGGCGGCTCCGTATTGTTGTGGCTGGCTTTTTTGCTCGTAATTATAACAAAATAAATCTTATTTGAAATATAGAAATTGGTGGCGGGTTTATTCCACGACAGTATACTTGGTGCTCTTCTGGGGTCTCAGCCACGTCTCCTTCCTAAGAGTCTCAGCTGTAAGATTTTTCCCCTTTCATGATGCAGAGCCTGAGATCTGAGACATGAAGTGACTTTGGACCACAATGATGAATCAGGAATGAATCTGTGCCTGCAGATGGAATGTCCTGGTCTACAGTGGCTGTCCTCACCACCAAGGGTCACTTCACAAGCAAGATGCTAAGCGAGGGTGTGGACGATCACCATCCTGTGAGAACCCTGCTGTGTCCCAGATGCCACATGCCACATATCAGTAGCAATGTCTCTGTAACCCTGCATTCTTTGTTCATGTGAAGATGGTATTATCCCCTTCGCCATTTTTCAATGGAGAGCCTACAGGTATGGAGGAACATATGCAAAGTGATGCTCCATGAAGGCTCTGCCTGGCCTGTCCCTTATTTAGCTACCCTCCAGGCAGGCTGATAGCTTCCTTGGCATCCATAGTCCCACTATTCTTTATGTTTGTGCCCCTCCAACCTGTTTTTCTTTCCCAGGTTTTCGGTTACCACTAGTCAGTCAGCCATCATCCAAAGTGTTAAATAGAAAATTTCAGAGAGAAACAATTTACATGTTTTCAGTTGCTTATAGTTCTAAGATGAATGCTGAAATCTCATGCCACCCTGCTCTGTCCCACCAGGATGTAACTCTGACCTATACATACACAGTGTCCCTCACTACCCACACACTGCCTGCTCACAGCTGCTTAGTAGCTTCAATGGCTGTCACAGTATCTATGAGTGCATATGTTCAGGTAACCCCAAAACACAAGAGTAGTTGGCCATGTGGATATGACTAAGAAAGACCATGGAGTGTTTCATTTAAGAAAAAAAAAATCTCAGTGTAAGGAAAGAAAAAAATCATTTGCTGATGTTACTAAGATCCAGGGTGAAGAAGGAAGAAATACCCTCTTGGTGAAATGACAAGGAAGGAAAAAAAAATGCCTGATAATTTTGTCCCTGTGTGGAAAACTGCAGAAATATTAGGGCTGGAGCATAGGAAGGACTCCTTAACTTCTCTGCATTCTCTGTGGCCTCGGGCACCCATTTGGGAGGAGTCTTGGAATAGACTTCCCCAAGATAAGGATAGATCACTGTCTTCTTAACTTTTCTAACTTCTGGTAAGCCTCATATGCATTTTCAAATTCTTTGACACTTTCATACATGCATAGAATGTATTTAGATCCCATCCGCCCTCAGCTCCCCTCCTCCGAGCTGTGTATTTAGAAGGGCTGTGTTCTAGCTTGGCTTCTGACTTATTTTATCTGTCTTTGTACAAGAGTACAAGACTCTCTTGTCTCTCAGTTTCAGTTTTCCCATCTTTAAAAATTAAGCTGCAATAAAACTTTAGACATAGAAATTAATAAAAAAAAAGAATAGCATTCAGAAATAGATAACACCTCGATGGTCCATTGACCCCACAAAGGTGCTAAGCCAACCCAGTGGGTTAAGGGAGAGTCTTTCGTCAAATGGTGTGGAAGCAGCTGCATATCCATGCCACCAAGAAAACAAACTTTGACCCATCCTGCCCCACACACTAGCTTCTCTTGAAACTCTCATACACACAAATGGAAAGCTAAAAATCTAAACTTCCTAGAAGAAAAGACTGGAAATCTCAACAACTTTGGGGCATGTAAAATATACCTTTGGAAAAAAAATATTGTAAATGATGAACTGGATTTCATCACAGTAAAAAAAAATGCCTTCATCTGAACCACCATTAAGAAAATCAAAAGAGCAGGGCCAAAATGGGACATTTGCAATTCCCATGTCTGGCAAAAGAATTGCATTTGTAATATAATAGAGATAACCGCACAGAAAGGGAAGAAGAGAAAGAAAGATACACACTGCCAAAGAAAAGTATACAAATGACCAACATCATACACAAAAGTCTTAATATAAAGAATCATCAGGCAAATGGAAATTAAAACTACAGAGAGATACCACACTACCACACACCCCCACTGGACAGCACAACCAAAAAATGTGGAAGGATTGAAAGTCACATATCATGCTTGGGGATGCAAAGTGATGTGGTGATTGTGTGCCTGTGTGTGCTTGTGTGGCTGTGTGTGCACATATGGCTGTAAGCGCACATGTAGGGGGTATGCGTGCTGCTGGAGGTGCACATGTGTCTATGGGTGCATATTTGTCTGGGAATGCATATGTGTGTGGAGGACACAAATTGATGTTGAGTATGCCCTCGGTCAGGTCCACACCTCATTTAAAAGGATTTTTTATTGATTTAAATTTAGTGTGTATGCATGCACAATTGTGGGAGCTGATTCTCTCCCTTCACTATGTGGATCCCAGGGATCAAACTCAGGTCATCCCACCTATGTTGAGAGGTAAACACCTTTATCCACCCAACCCTCCCACTGGCCCTCCACCTCAGCTTTTGAGATAGGGTCTCCCACTAACCTGGAGCTTACCAATTGGTTAGACTGGCTAGCCAGTAAGCTCTGGAAATCTTCCTGTATCCATGCCTCTCCACCTAGGTACAGGGTTATGTACTTGGTTTATATGTGGGTGCTGAGTATTGTATCTCAGATCCTCATGCTTACACAGTAAGCTATTTATCCACTAAGCCACCCCACATACCCCAGTCTCAGCAATTTCTCAGAAGAGTAAGCATAAACTTATAAAAATGCAATTTCAAGTTTTCTCTCAAGAGAATTGAAGACATGTGTGAAGAATGACCTCTGCCTGGATCTTCACAGCATCTTTACTTGTCAAAACTCAAAGCTGGAAATAGCCCAAAACATCCAACAGCTGAACAAACACTTGTTTTGGTCTCTCTATTTTTTCATTTACATGAAAATAATTTTAAGAACTACTCTAAAATGAATTTTTTAAAGGTGATCAAGTTGGTTTGGGGGTCACAGACATCTCAGAGGCCTGTTGCAATATTTGGAGCATCAATATAATAGTGCCTGCTTAACAGCATAGTTGCGTGTGTGGTGCCGAACATCTATCTGTCAGAGCTCATTCGATCACAATTAGGATGGCATATATTGCTGATAGACACATTTCTGTTGAACAGAGAGTCTCATGAGGGAAGCCACCTGTCTCTGAGACTTCTTTTCATTCCAGGAAATCTAGACAAATTTTCAGAATTATCTTCTCTCAACCAAAAGTCTTTAATTTTTAGAATTACTAAAAATTTTCCCCAAAGACAGAATCCTTCAAACAAACAAGTCTTCCTTTGGAGTGGAGGGCAGGGAGGCCTGTAACCTTTTATAAGCCATGGGCTGTTAGCAGTCTATAATGGCAATGGATTTCTCTAAATAACTCTTTTGGAAGTAAAACACTTAAAAGTTCAAAACAAGCCAAATTATGTTAAAATAAACTCGCTAAAATATTCTTGAAAGTTTCAGTAAAGTGCTATAGATTGTTGTACCAAATGACAAGATCCAGTGACAATATAAACACTGTTGTGACCTTAGGCTGCATTTCAAATATCTGCAGAAATAGTAAGGTGACATGTGACATCTGTAGTTTCCACTGTTATTAAGGTCACAGCTTGCCTAACATCCCTGTAGTCTGGTCTTCAGTGTAGCTGAGGAGAGTGCCAAGTCTCCATCAAAGTTAGTGAAAATGAAGATATGACCTTCCATTGACCTCACAGACTCACTCATGTCTGTGGGACCCTGGTAGAAATAAACTCATGCCCTGCACGCCTCGTGTGAGGTACTATGTCAGATTTCTCCCAGTTCATCCCAAGATTGGCTCGTTACCCACATGAACATGGTGACAGGAGCTTGCAACAAGAAGTCTTGGGGACAAAAAGGTACCAAGCACCAGTCCTGCTGGGAAATGGAACCTTCACCCCATGAGGATGGGGAGGACCCATTTGGAAATGTCATAAGGGCCACCAGAGCTATAGAAATATCTGTCTCTATAGAAGGATTTTCCAGAGTGGTGTTTTCACTACCCTTTGATGGAGACTTGTGTGGGTGTGTGTTTCTGTGTGCATTTGTGTATGTATATGTTCATGTGGTATGGGCTTCTCTCTCTCCAGATATATATATCTGGGTGTGTGCATGTGTGTGTAACACTGGTTTGAATCCTCACTGCCAGAGAGGTGAACATCCACAGAGCTCCTGGTTCCACTTCTGGCTGCTTTGGTCTTTGGCCTGCCAAAATCCTCTAGGGGAGGAGACACAGAAGGTGGCTACTGACAAAAGGTCCCCATGGAGTCACCCTGAGTGGAGGTTACAGGAGGGAGAAGGAGCTGTCACTCAGAGGAGTGGCCCTTCTTCCATCAGACCAGCTAAGTGGTATCTGCCCATGGAACTCAAGGTCAGACAGCAGCAGAGTTGTTCCCAGCTGGGACACCTTTGGAGCACATAGGTATCTGGAGACAGAGTGCAGCTCTGATGTCATCAGATGCTCTCCACTTCCCTTTCTTTCTTCTTTGAAGCCTATACTTGTCTTAAAATGGCACAGAGATATAGACAAGGATAACCATAAACTTCTGGCCCTTCTTCTTCTTCTTCTCCCTCTGTAATGTTAGGATTACAGCTATATGCCACATGCACATTTTATGCAGTACTAGAAGTCAAACCCAAGACCTAGTGCTTGCTAGGTAAGTACTAAACCAAGGTAGTCATATCTCCAGACCCAAACCTATTTTAATAAGCAGGAAAATGCAGCCCAGACAAAAGAATGGGCTCTGATCATCCCTGGGGACAATAGTTTCCAGACTGACCCTACCTCAAAGCCAACTCAGAGCTCATTCAAAGAGGGTCTCGTGACACTTCTCTTACGCCTTTGAGACCAGTGTCTTTGCAGAGGGGCCTGGCATCTACATGGCTGGTAACAACTCAAGAGGATAATTCTCATATGCATCTCAAGAAGAGGTTGGCTGGGGACCTCAGTTGCTATGGACTCTGAGCTATGATCAGATGGGGCTGGGGGAGTCAGAAGTCAGGCAGGATGTTTGCTTTGTGGGGACTCTAAAGCTGTCTACCACTCTTTTTATTGGCCTCATCTGGAAAGGAGGATGGGAAATGGGAGGTTGGGAATCTTAGCTGAACTAGGGCCAAGCCAAAGATGGCTTGCAGATTAGATTACCACAAGCCAGGAGCAGGGATGGGAGAGTAGGGGGTACATGGGGACTTCCTATCTTCCTATGAAGGTCTGCATCATTGGTACCCAGATGGCCAAAGTCAATGCTGGGCTTCCAGATAAATGATGTGGGACTTAGCCAACACATAAATAGGGTGCTGATGTTCTCCTAAATCAGCTTGACCCCAACTCAGTCATGCCAGGCCCTGCTTTCAGAGTGTCTGTAGACATCGGTCCTTCTGTCCCCTTTCACCCCATCCTGATCCCCATGTGTCCTTACTTCTTGTTTTCCCCTTGCAGAAAAGGGAAAATATACTTAGTTATTGGGGACCAGGCTTTGTGCCCTTAGTGATTGCTTCCGTCTAGGAAGAGTCAGCTGTGGTCATGGGGAGAGAGGAGTGTGACCAACGACTGACTGATAGCTTACATCGAGCATTGGCTGATGAACCTTGGAACACTGCTCCTGTCCTTAACTGTTTCCCCACATATTGTACCCTGATGTCTTCTTTCTGAACAGTCCTGTCCATAAGCACCTGTATTCACTTACATGCTCTGTCCTCTGTCTTTTCTCTACCACCCCCTTCTTCCCCCATGTCCTAAGTACCCAGCCCAGCACCAGGTCCTCAGCAGGTAACTCTGTCAGCAAATTCCTGTTAATAACAACACTGTGGGAAATGATACTTTGATAATAGATTTTTCCTGTCACCTCTCAAGTTCCTGTAGACATTAGACATCACGGTGGATGCTGTTTCCCAAGTCAAAATATTCATTGCAATCCATGCTGTTTGCAGTTTCCCTGGGCAGAGTCATTACCCTGTAGTGTGCCTTGGGAGGAAATCAGTCCTCTCCTGGGATTGCCATGGTGTAGTGGCTGAGATCAGAGCCCTGCTCTACTCTTGGTGACCTTGGTGGTTTACTTCTCTGCTGATCCCAACCAGGAAGCTTTCCAGATCTGCTAGAGCAGCCAGGGCCACCAGCCTGGATGACATCAAGATGGGTGTAAGAAGCTCCGAGGACTCCAGGAGAGACAATTCCACACCCCCCTCCAGAAGTGCAGATTGTATTAAGTAGTTCAGAAGGCTGGGCACCCTTCAGGCAAGCAAACACCAGAAGCAAAAACGAAGATCCCCTGGTTGACATTCCCCCCTGTTTATCCCATTAAAACCAAATAGCTGTGCTGAAGTTTGTTCCTGGACTCATTAGGTGCCTCCTCATAATTGTGGGTTTGAAAGCAAACTCGAGGCACAGCCTCTCAGGGAAATTAAGCTCAAAGAGCAAGAGAACAAGAAAATGCGTAGGAGCTGGATAATTGCACGCCCGTGTCTCTAGCAGTGGGCTCAGGCACACAGAGCAGCATATGGGATCTAGAGGGAAGGAAAGACTGAAATGAAGCGCAATTCAGTCAAATGGTGAGCAAAATAAGCCGGGGGGACATTTGTGAACAAGCCTCTAGCTAGTTATTCATTTGGTAACTTTACCCAATAATTGGTTTTATCTCTCCCCTGTCCCTGATACCCCTGCCTGTGTCCCTCTCCTCTGAGTGAGGAAGAAATGTTTGCAACTGCTCTCTGGGATACAGTGGACAGCAGCCAGGGGACAGTTTTCCTCCACTCTCCCATCCCGTATCTTCCCATAAGATGCATGCTCTTTAATCAAGTCACTTGCAAACCTGCCCTAGATATATGGGTCTTCTAATGCTACATTATCTATAAAAGGTGCTGGATTTTGCTTATTTGAATATAAATTTATTTCTAGGACTACTCTGGTAGGGAAGAAAGGAAAAACCACAGGCTTTGGAATCAGAAAGATTTTTATTATTATTATTTTTGTTGGTTTTGTTTTTTCAAGACAGAGTTTCTTCGTGAAACAGTCTTGGCTGTCCTGGAACTCGCTCTGTAAACTAGGCTAGCTTCAAACTCGCAGAGAACTACCTGCCTCTACTTCCCAAGTGCTGGGATTAAAGGCATGTATCACCACCACCCAGCCCCAGAAAAATGTTTGATGAAGACTGGGGTGCATAATAGTGCCTTCCTAAAGATGTCTTGCAACACCATCAGTGTCAGGCCAGAGGACTTTGCAGGTGTTCTTAAGTTAATCAACTGAAGGAAGGAGAGCATCCTGTATGGTGTCATTACCATCTAGGGGTCTTGAAAGATGAACAGGGTTGGTGGGTAGGATGACTCAGCAGGTGGAGTTGCATGCCAGGACCCTACATGATAGAAGCAGAGAATCGCTTCCCACACAACATCCTCTAACCTCCACACTCAGGACATGCACACCCAGTGTATAGGCACACACACACAAGAGAGAGAGAGCAACAACAATGTAATAAAAGCTATTTTTAAAAGAAAGATGGATAAAGGATCAAGATAGTCAGAGAAAGAGATGTGATAACAGGGGCCAGTCAGAAGGATGGTGCAAAAGGACAAAGGATGTATATCTGTGTTAATGTAAAGTGGTGTGTTTCGGCAGTACAGGGTAAAGAGACAAATGCACTTTTCTGTGTCCTGGTCTATAAATCCAATATTCCAGCCACAAAGTGGAAGAAAACTGGTCTAGCAGTTAAGTCACAAAGATCTCAGAGATTGTGAAGCTGCAAAGTGGTTCAGGTCAAATGGAAGGTTTGGAGCCGAGGTTTTTATGAGAGATAAGAATAAGAGGGGCCATGGGTTCACCAGGTCACACAGAAATTGCTAGTGTACTTCAGTGCCAAAGAATCCCAGGAGAGCAGCATGAAGTGATCTGTGTCCTAAGAGGAGAACACATAGCTTCCCTGAGCTGAACCCACACAGAAAGCTGGCACTATTCTGTTGGATGTAAATTGGCAATAAGTCTCAAAACTCAATAATCTGGTTACCCTGTCACAAATCCTAATGGTATGGGCAATACAATGAGCCCATACCTGTCTTGTTCATCATAGTAAATGTCTGGGCACCCTAGGAGACTGCTTGAACACACAATGGTAAGGCTAGACCCTGAAAGACCATGCAGCTTTTTAAATGACCTGGTAGGGTATGGTGACCTGATAAGGATTACTCTCTAGAGTTTATGGTTAGCTTTAAAAACAAACAATAGGCATAGGGCTAGACAGATAGTTCTATGAGTAAAGTCTTGCTGCATAAGCAAAAGGACCCGAGTTCTATTTCCATGTAAAAAGTTAGGCATGGGGGTACATGCTTGTAATCTTGGTGCCAGGGATGTAAAGATAGGCAGATCCCTGATGCTAACTGGCCAGCCATGCTAGTCCAGTTGTTGAGTCTCTGGTACCAGAGAGAAAGTTTTTCTCAAGAAACAAAAAGCAGGACGGGTGTCACCTGAGAAATAATATCTGAAGTTCCCCTCGGATCTCCACATATGTGTACATTTTCAAACACATGTGCACAAACAGAACACACATACACTTGCACACGTAGATGCAGAAGCTGTAAAAACACAGAAATCCCTTAAGAAGATGTTCATGCAAGTGAACATGGTTGTCACTAGTAGGATGACTGGGGACCTGAGGTGTCATCTGTCCTTTATTGTGCATCAAAGAAAATAGATGTATGGAGGGAGGAAGCCAAGATGTTAGACAGTTTACACTTGAGGTGTTGAAGGCATTGCACCATTGATTTACCCTACGCGGAGACCAAAGCTGAACACACAGGTGTTCAGACTAGAAACATGAAGATATTCCAACCTTGAGTAATGTACAAGCAAGCCAATAAGCCCATGGGATCTCTGTGCTTGAGGCTAGACACACCTTTCCTGTGTGTCCACAGTGAGGGCTGTCCTTTGAAAAGATTTAGCACTAAATACAGAAAGTTTCAAAGTACAATGCTGTATGAAAATTGCAAATACAGATGCTGGATGCCACCACAGGCCCAACAAATTAGAACAAAGAATCAGAGCTCTATTCTGGCTCCAACTAATCTTGCCCCAGCTGCATCTCAAAGAGATCTAGAACATCTCACACCTCCTGTAATACCTGTGATGATTTCTCACTGGACACAAGACAGCATATTTTACCAGTGCCTCGGGCCCCTGAGGTCTGCTCTTTGTAGTCCCCTAAACACTTCTGTCTTTTTCATTCCTCTGAAGACCCAAAGTCTATGCCCATCCCCTCCACCATCAGGGACCCCCTCCTGCCCCTTTTCCCTTTCTTCCTCTTCTTTCTCCTCCTTCTTCTTCTCTTTCTTTAAAAATCACATTATTCTAATTAATTCACAGGTAAAACATCTCACTGCTAGTTAAATGAGGATACTCACACACTTGTCTAGTTCTGAACTCTGTCCATCTTAGTGAACTTCTGTGCAGTTACCATAGTCATTCTGAAGCCAAGTAGCTTTGTCTATGGCCTTATACTTCCACTACCAATCACATCTTTTTGCACTTAGGAACCACAAAAAAGAAATAAATATGACTGAATCGAAACTGTAAAAATGTTAGCTTTATATCTTCATGGGTTCTCTTGCCTGTATCCAGCCCTTCTTAAGCACGTGATATGACCTTCTCTTGGTTTTCTTTGTAAATATTATGCTATCTTGCCACTCACACCTTTTTACACATGTACATGTATATACATTATAGGTTAAGATCCACTTATTCAGGTCTTTTATTTTTCTCAGTTTAAGTCTTTTTTTGCTTAATGTTGTAGTTTTCAAGTCTATTACCATGCAGATTTCTGATTCCATTTCTTATTACAGCTGAATAATATTTCATGTTGTGTATGTACCACATTTTCATTGTCCAGTCATCTATTGATGAACATCTTGATTGATTTCATTTCCCTGCTATGGTAAATGCAGTGGCAATTAAAGTGCATGTCCAAGTATCTATGAAATATTATATAGGGTTCTATGGGTATGAGCCCAGGAAAAGAATAGCTAAAGACTCTCCCTTATAAAGTGCTTGTCATTAAGAGACAATGACAATTACCTTTAGGAGTAATTAAGCTACAGAATTCTTGTGGGTGAGATTAGTACCTTTGTAAAAGAAATACTAAGGTGCCCCTTTTCTCTCCCAACAGCTGAGGACACAGAAGATGCTCATTGAAGAACCAGAAAGCAGCCTTCAACAGACACTATGTCTGCCAGAGACTAAGCTTTGGACTTCTTGGACTCTAGTCTCTGGAAGATATATTTCTGTGCTTTACATGCAGTCCATTTTAGGGAAATTTCATTACAGAAGCCCATATGGCCATTCTATCCACTTACTGACATGGACATATTGGAAATCCTGACACTTCACTGTGTCTCTTAATGGTTCCTGGCTATTATTTGTTTCCTTTGATTTAAAACATGGGTTCACAGGTTACGTACTGCAGGTGTGATCTAGGTTCTAGGCAGTCAGCTTTCCCATCACAGATGTCACATACTATACTGAGAATAGTGATTTTGTTTCAGAGAAAGGCCTTCATTCACTTGTGCATTTATATATATAATCATTTACATTGCTATTAAAATCAGGTATGAGGCCTGATTGCCGCACTTGCAGAGGACTTGGGCTTGCTTCTCAGAATCTACCTTGGATGGCTCATAACCACTTATACCTCCAATTACATGAGGATCTGACCTTTTCTGGCATCCCTGACACTTGTCCACATGCAGAGCACATACATACTTTGAGGCACACACACATAAAATAAAAATAAGGTTTTTTTTAAACATCAGACCTGTAAAGGATAATTGATTTGTCAGTAGGGGATATTCAAACTTGGATGGTTGATGGGTGGGGATCTCGTTAACTGAGACCCAGAATGGCTGAGGGAATTATGGGTCCATGTGGGGATTCACTGGGCTGGAATAGTTGCAAGGGATGAAGGTTGAGAAGTCTAGTGGGCTGTTGGCTGGATAATTTTGATTTTTTTTTAAAAAAAAGAGAATTTGATGATGGAGATAAGGATCTTGGAATCATGAAGAGTTAGACTGAGACCACCCAGTTGGAAACTCTGTCTGTCAACCAAGTGAGCATGTGAAAAGAGAAAAATGGAGAGAGAAGATGCAGGACGAAAACCAGGGAGCGCAGTAGTTCTTTAGCTTTGTGAAGAAGTTTTGATAAAGAGAAAATATAGCAAAAAAGGGTCAGCCAGGTGAGGCCACCAAGATGGCCTTGGCTAGAGAACTCTCGAGTTAAACACAAAAGATGGTGCTGAGATGGGAAATGTGGGCCTCAGAGGCTCTTGGAACACTAAGCAAAGCTCAAAAAGAGAAGAAGTTTAATGCCAAGTCTCCCAGACAAAGACTCTTCTTCCAGCACCCCATCTCTCTCTATGTGTGTGTACATGAGTGTGTTTGTGTGTGTGTGTCTGTGTTTTGTGTAAATCCCTTCACTTTAAGATTATGCCTTGAATGATCCAAAAGAGGAAAACATAAAGTACTCCACATTCATCGAGGCTCTTCAAACAAATGCTTATATATTAAGGCATTTATTTTAAGAAATCTGGTGCACAAGCTTGTGGGAAACTGAGCTAGAAACCCAGGTAAGAATGGATACTGAACTGTTCTGCTCTAGGAGACCTATACTATTTTTAAGGCCCTTGACTGTTTAGATGCCCACCACCCACTCCATCCCCATCCCATCTCCTTGACTAAAGGTCATCTGGTAGCAGATGTTCACTACATCTGCACATACTTTCCCAATGGCTACCTAAGACTGATGATTGAACAGCTGGTAACTCTGGCCTGGCAAAGTTGACACATAAACTCTCATGCACACAGAAGTGTTCTTCTCAAGAAGGGCTGGTGGACAAACTGATGCAGCTGATGAAATGCAGTTTGTAAAGTGTTTGTCTTGCAGGTACAAACCCATGAATCTCCTTCCCTGGGTGCGGTGGCATGCATTCCTAATCCCAGTGCTAGGGAGACAGACACAGGCAGATTCTTGGGGTTCTTGGCAGGCTAGCTTAGCCTGATGGGTGAGCCCCGAACCAGTGAGTGGACAGTGCCTAAGGAACAACAGCTGACATTGTCCTCTGACCCTCACATTCTCACATGCATGCATACACAGGTGTGTACAACCAGCAGTACCCACCCCACCACCCACACACACAGAGGGGAGATCTTGGGAGTCTGCCTTGCCCCTCAGTAAGTCAATGAGAAACAGAGCAATAGTAGCCTCACTTCTCAGAAGGTTTCAGCTCCCTATGAATTCACCCCATTTGGCCTCTAAGTGTCTTCCAAAGAAGTGTCGTATTATTTATCTAACAGTTGTAGTCTCAAAGTGACTTTCTCCACAACGTGTTAGCAATCAGGCGCCTTTTCAATGACAATCAGGGAGCTGGTATAGTGTTCCCTCCCACACTTGGTTCTCAGGGTGGATTTAACGAGACTAAATTGGTCCAGCCTGCTACAGTATCTTCCACCTTAGCAGCTTAAACAGATGTTTTTCGGATCACACATCAATCAGCACAGCCAAAGTGAGAAGTCACTGAATCACCCACCTGGCCAACCTTTCCTCCCAACTGTCTGAAGGGGACTGACTCCCTACTGAGAAGTCTCCTGCTGCACATCAGGACTGAACATCTGGAGGGGGAGGAGGTAACTTGCTGCTGCAGCTCCCAACAGCAGTTATTCTATACTCAGCTTTTAAAATTGGTAGACCCATGGTAACCAACACCCACAGAAAGTGGGGTATGGACCCATGCTTCTGAACCCACACGGTGAGACTCCAAGGGCATAGAAAATTGACTAGCAATGGGCAGCCAAGGGCTCCTTGTACTTATTCTGACAACCAGTGTGTGGACTTAATTCACCTGCTCTACCCTGTTTGGTTTGTGTGGGAAGTAGTCACTGTATCCCAGGCTGGTCTTGAATTTACAGACCGCCTGCTGTATCTATTGTAAGTGCAGGGATGAATGAACCAACATCCTTGCCTTTGTCTATTTCTTTCTTTGTATATTCTCATCTCACGGTCAAGATGAAACCCTTGGATCCTGCTGCAAAGAAAGATTTGCACTTTTTGAGATGAAAGGCCAGCGCTCTGCTATGGAACTCCACAAAACTCAGTTCTTAATGAAGCTTATGTTCCTTTGTCTCCACCAACTTCTAAAAGTTATCATTTCTGCCATTGTTAGTGTAGATGATACTTCAAAGCAGTATTAGCAGCATTGTGACAGTCACGCATAATCATCAGGTATTTTGGAACTGAATTATAGTTGCAAAATCCTGAATACAGTGTTTCTGTCTGTTTCTACTTCAAAAGATGTTGCCGTTGAGTCAGCAACTAAGAGTTTGCATTTAATGCATTGATAATGACACTTAAAGACATCTTGAAGTAATAGCTTTCCTTCATAATCTTACTTCCATCATTTCATGTAAAGAAGTAGATGATGCTGAGGAATCTATGACAGAAAAGAGATTCTAAACCTCTGTCCTGGATCAATGCCTTTCAAACTGCAGGAATAATCCAGGTAGCCATGGGTCATAAAATCCATTGAATGAGTTGTGAATACTTTCCTTTAAGGAACAATGAATAAGATAAAAAATAGAAGAGCATGTCTGATGTGCTGCGGGTACATTGAACTTGTATGGCTGTGTGATCCGTGAACTGTGGTCCTCTGGGAAAAATCCATTTCTCAGCGTGCTTTGGTTGAAATGTTCAGAGTCACAGTTCTGGGCAGCCAGGTATGCCATAATGAAAACTTTGTCTATATTTTGCTTTTCTCTCTAGTTCTTAAGGCTTAAGGTTAATTGATGATCATCAAATATCCATACAATAAAGAAATGAAAAGCAAGGGTAAGAACATCCACATGATACACATCTCCATTGAAATTTCAAAAATCAGTTTACTCTCCTGAAATTCTCTGTCTAATTAACAAATGACTTTTTGAAGTTTGTCAAGAACACATGTCTAAGCTTTTAAGCACATGTGTTCTGGGTGCATGATGCTTTCACATACCATGAGGAACACTGGAAGACAAACTCCTGATGACCTTTGCCATGGAGAGCCCTCTAGGCTCAGTAGCAGAATCAAGCTGATGCAGGATAAAGTATGCCACAAGTCACCAGGATGCAGACAGTAGTTATTGGTCACAGGGAAGCTTCCTTGACAGGTAAATCAGAGGGTGGGGAACCCTGCAAGGATCTTTGTTGTAAGGGCACCCCCACTTTTGCTTACCTGCTTCTGCTATCTGGATGTATAGCTCATCTTTCTCTTTCACTCTGAACTTTCAGACATTCAAAATATCTAGACTTATCTTGGAGTTTTCCTTTTGACTAATTTGTTACTTTTTTAATCTTCTATTTTCTTTGTAGAGTTATTTTCTTTCTTCTTGAGATATACCCACCAAGAGTTCTCTACTGAGGATGCCTCCTGCTGGTGGTGTTAACAGAACAGAGACCAGAATGAGGCATTTGGAGGTATAAAGACGTGGCCTTGGCAAGAGAGCTAAGTGGCCTCCCAGCAGAGACTTCTCTGAGTCTCAGAGTCCTGTGCTCAGTTTCTGGATAAGTGTCTGCCTTCCTCAAGAACTGTTACCTTGTATCATAAGGCACAACATGCCACATCTTATGCAGCAGCATGCACAACTGTGCCAGGCCGGAACTATGTGCTCAACTAAGAGCTTCATAAACAATAAAAAGCAGTTATTAGGTAAAGAATACAATAGATACACACTAATACCTTCTTACTTTTTCTCTTTTTCCAACCACAAGAGAAGTCCAGCACCAAGAATATCTCCTCACTCCGAAAGGCAATGCTCGGGCACCAAGAAGCCACAGTCACAAAGCCTACCTTGACTTCTGTGGCAGGGAAAGTTCTCACACCTGAGTCATTTGCAATCAAATGACTGAAAATGTGATGTGTGAGGCCTCTAAGATTGCCTGCCAGTCTCTGACAGCCATCAAGCTGCCCAGTTAGCTTGGCAGAAAAGCCCTATTCATGAGAGGACCATGACAGAAGTCTAGTGGCACCTAAACTGTCTAGGGGTTGCTCTCACACTATACTAGGTATGTGTGCATGGCTTTCATGGTTTCCAGGGATAAGTTGTCTCTTATCAGAGAGGACAAGCTTGTACATGTGTCTGCAAAATGTCAAGTTTTTAGAATACACACACACACCTATGTACACAAATACACATGGAGGGAGGAAGGGAAGGAGGGAGGGAGGGAAGGAGGAAGGGAGGGAGGGAGGGAGGGAGAAAGGGAGGGAGTATCTCACAGAAGATCTCACTACCCAACTGCAAAGGAAAAGTGTGGAAGCTTTGAAAGCTGCATCTGTCTTCATCCAGGTCTCCATGGAAACCTTGAAACCAGACATGAAGCCCAGCTGAGTTATTTGTCTCCTCAATGAACAGTCACAAAAGAACCAAGTTCCCAGGGCTATGAGTTAATAAGACAAGGACCTTTCATATAGACAAGTACAACACTTCTCTGCCAAATACCGTGCCCAGGTATACGAGGGCCACTCTCGTCACACGACCAATTGTACTTATATGAAAAGATAGCCATGCTGGGACCAACTATGGGCCAATGTCTGCAGAGGAGAACTGTCTGTGAATTCTGCATGCTACTCTCTAATAATGGTGATAAAAATAAAATAGCAATGACCACCAGTAATTGAATACTTACTTTGGAACTGGGCAAAAGAATTTTCTTCAAATCATTTCTATAATAATCATACCTCCTAGTCTTTATATAGGGACATAAACATCCTGAACTTCCTGAACCCACTCAGTTCTTTTTGAAGGGAAGTCCTCTGTTCAGTTGCCCTGACCTAGTTGCTTTGGCTGTTGCATCCACACCCCTATGTATCATTCTATCAAGTGAAATTTTGTGTCCTCTTTCACTCACAGTGTGGGTAGTAATCAATAGGGCCACCCTGGGTGATGGGGGGTAGGTGGCCAAGTGCTCACTGGTACCCTCTTTGGTTGTAGTCATTCTATCTTACAGGTGGATACTTGGCTCAAAGTAGTCCTATTCAGAACCCTAGAACATTGGTGTAAACAGGCAGGTTTTTACACCTGAGTCGCTGAGTAAGATAATAGTTTCCTTTGCTTGTTAGCTCTGAGAAAAGACATCTCACTACTGATACCTACCTCATGTACTTACTTATTACATCCTGCCTCAGCCTCCTGAGTAGCTGAGATTATAGGCATGTGTAGGCATATCTAATTTAGGGTGTAGATTCTAGACTGCCAGTAACTCATTGATGCTGGCAGTTGATCTATGACCAGACTCTCTCTGGGAACTGGTGGCTTAAAGCAAGAACAATGTCATGATTCCTTATGATTCTTGTGCTTTAACTGGGATCAACCAGGATACACTCTGCTTTCTATGATGATGGTGGGGCTTCAACCCTGCAGAGCCAGCATCTGGTACTGGATGTTGGCTGGTAGGGCAAATGGCCATGTCTTTGTTTTCTATGGGACTTCTCAAATATGGCCAGTGAGCTCTAAAAACAAGCCCTTAGCAAGTCCTCTGCTTGTGAATCAGAAATGTTACTCACAAAAACATCATATGGTGCTTGCCTTTATCACTTATATGACTCTAAAGATCCTCTAGCACACATGTGTAGCCACAATTCATTCTGTTCTGTCACAGAATAGTATTCCATGGTATGGAGTACCCCATTTTTTTAAAACTTAATTTATCTTAAGGAATGTCTGAAAGTATAAAGAATTGTACAAGAATACTATGTGTTCACTGCAGTGTTTTTTAAATCAACCCACTTATTGATAAGCACATAGGTGCTTTCCAGCTGGGGTCTATTCCAAATGAAGCCTCAGTAAATATATTTATCTATGAGTAAAACTTCTTTAGTGTAAACCTCAGCAGTGGGATTGCTGCTCACTTCTTTACTGTGACCCCTGTGAGTGCAATTGCTAGGTTATTAAGTGAGCCTGAGTTTTAATATTGAAGACCTACCACACTGTTTTCAAAAGTGAGTAAGCATTTTTCCTTCCCACTAACTGTACATGAGAATCATTCTTGTCCATGTGATGGCTGATTTTGGTTGTCAATTTTACTGGATCTGGAATCAACTAATCTGGAAACACAAAGTACTAGGCACTCCAGTGAGAATTCTCATACTGGAGTACTTAAAGAAGGAAGCCTCACTCTTCCTGAAGATGGCACCTTTTGGTGCCAGCCCAAAGAAGAACATGGCAGAAGGAAAGCTTTGCTTTTTGCCTCCTTGTCCCCACTCTTGCTGGCAAGTTCATCTATCCTGTGGCTGCAGCATTCTATTGCTGATGTTAGAATCAGTTTCTTTGGGCTTCCAGTATAGATGGAAGACTGGAAGCTCTCTAAGATACTTCCAGGCTGTAAGCACTAGATTGGAACTGCTGAGCAACTGCTGGATTCTCAGCCCTGCTAGTGGGAAGCAGTCATTGACCAGCTACCTAAACCATATCAGGTGAGCTAATCCAATAAATTCCCCCTTTAAAATATGTCAGAACAAGATAGATAGCTACGTGGATACGTAGATGGATGGATAGATAGATAGATAGATAGATAGATAGATAGATAGATAGGTAGATAGGTAATTGATAGAATCAGTTCTGTTCCCTTGGAGAACACCGACAAATGCATTTCACATGCTCATCAATATTTAATATGGTTGCTTACTTTCATTATGGTTATCCTCATAGGTATGCTGTGCATCTCATTGTGGCTTTAATTTTCTCTTCCCTGATGACTAATGATGCTGCTGTATTTTTACACAATTTTTTTTATAAAGCTCGTTCAAGAGTCTGTTCATTATTTAATTGGGATCATCAGGACATTGTGCCTCAGTCTCCTGAGTAACTTGGATTACAAGTGGACAGCACCACACCTGATTTCGGATGTGTTTATTAAGCTTCAAGTAGCTCACTGAAGCTAACTATTGATGGTAACACACCATTCCAAGACTTGGTGGCTCAGGACAATGTGATTTCTCAAGAGTTTAACTGGGATCAGGGCACCAGGAACACAAGTGATGTGTATACATACATGTGGACACAACATCATACATAGGAAATAAAAATAAATAAATCTTTTTAAAAAATAAAAGAAAGGGAATAGGAGCATCTATTAATGCACTTTTGGAGATGCAGAGAGTGGAATCCTCTGAAGTATTTCTGAAACTCTGATAGAGCAGAAGAAGGAGACACAGCTCCAACACTAAGCGCTCCACCTGCCCACTATAGTCTGTCATCTGAGGTCTATGAAGACTACTCACCTCCACCCCAGAAAAGGAAGTGATGGGATCGGTTTGGAGAGACGTACCTAGCAGAACCCTCCAAAGAAAGTCTTTCCTCCCCAGCCACCTATGCCTCACCATGTCAGCTGTTGAAGATGCTCACAGCGCCAGGCTATGAACACCACCAGATAAGACTCTGCAGGATGGAATTTGCTCATGGCTTCCAAGTGTTTGGGGTAAATGAGTACCATCTTCCCATGTGATGTTTCTCTTACTCCTCAGAATAGAGCTGTCAGAATCCAGGCTGTGGGTTTTCTTGTTTAATTAGGAATTTCTGTATAAAATTGCTCTTTGCAATGTCGAGATGACTCTTCTCTGTGCTGGGGTCAGGGCGTACTGAATGGAGTACAAGCTTCAGAATCAGCAAAGAGATCAACATAATCCTGAAGCCAGGTCATGTCAGGGGGTCTCCTCTGTCCACCTGCTGATTTCTCTTTGAAACCCCAAGATACCACTTGAGATCTACTGGCCCGGAAATGTTTGCCCCAGGCATCTCTGAATCCAAAGGGACTGAGAAGAGTGTCCTCAGTGCCAGACACAGAGTCCACATTTGGTTAAAACGAGGGTTAGGGATTTCAGTTAGTGCTGCCGGTCGGTCACTGGGGAGACAGGATCATCAGAACAAAGTTCAGTGTACTCCACCCATGAGCTTCTCCACATAGCTGCTACACAGGAAGAAAGAGGAGGCGAGGAAGAGGAAGATGAGTGGGCGGGAGAGAAGGGAGGGGAGAGGAGGAGAAGGGAGGGGGAGAGGAGAGGGCAGAGGGGAGGGGAGATGAGTGGGGGTGAAGGGGAGATAGAAAGGGGAGGAGGCAGTGGCAGATCCAGGGGAGACAAGGTTTTAGTTTAGCGCTAGGGACGTTCTGAAAGAAGGGGGGGGCAGCTTGGGAGTCTCATGGGAGAAGGTGGGGGAATAGAAAGAAAATCAAATATTGTCTGGAAACTTGAGAGTGCCACGGATAAATGAAGGTATAATAGTCATTAAAAGTGTGGGGAGCTATTAATTTACACTCCTCTGCCTTCATGGACCACAGAGATTGAAATGACTGCTGCACCAGCTCGGTTAAACTTCCTGTAGATGTGCTTTTCACAGGAAATAATTCACAGCGGTTAATAAGCGTTCTGCGTGTCAAGCCCTTTGCAAACACTGTCATATTTAACACTGTAACATCCCTGGAGTGTAGTACTGTTCCCTTCTGTTGAAAAATGAAAACATTTAGGCATGTGGGGTTTGGAACTGTAGGATAACTAAGTGTTGAGTTCAGATTCAAATTAAGTCATCCCATGCACCATAGAGAAGTTTAAATAGTAGGGGGAAAGTGGCCGATATACAGCCATTGGTCCCCAAGGTCCTAGATACACAGCTCTAGTTAGCACTGAAAGAAGAAACCATTAGGTGTGGGGAGACCAGAGCAGGATGGAGGCCAGGGATACAGGTGAAGGGGATAGAGGCTGGGTGTTGGTGGAAAAGAGGCTCAGAGATACTGCATGGGAGGGTGGTATACTGTGGCCTTGGTGTGCTATGAACATCTCTCTTGAGAAGCTGGTGGTAATGGAGCCTTGCTGGATCCCATTTGCCTGAAGGCCAGCCTAGGTGATGAGGGTCACCTATGTGCTCAGCAAGGGATCTATCCTACTTCCCAAGAAAGACCCACTCTAGGGTACACCAGTGTGCCCCATACTACAAGCATCCTTTTTATAGGATCGCCTAAACTTCAGTTCTTGCTTGCAAACAAATGTAGTAGCCAGATTGTTTTTTATCACCAGAACTGTCACACACACACACACACACACACACACACACACACACACACACACACACACACACAGAGCCCAGTAGCTCTGAAGGAAAAGAAGCAGCAGGTCAACCTGCCTTGAATTCTCCAATATTTCCATGGGGATCATGAGGTGTGTGCCTCCAGTGTGTATCCTAGAACATGTTTGGTCAGAATCAAAGTCAAGAGGGAAGAGAGTAACCAGAAGGTAGACAGAGGACCATTGAACTTTCTGGCTTTTAGGACCATGCTATTTTTCTTTACTAGGCCCTCAAACTCAGTCTCATTCAGACCCAAATAAATAATCAAATTTTCTCAGTGTACTGAGCCTGGGATAGAGTTATCTTGACATTGTAAAGTGCAGTTTTACTGAGAGATTCCTAAGGAGGCAAGAAAATCCACAGCCTGTGTTCTGTGTGCAGATGCACTTCATTACATGTTTAAGGGTCACCAAGTGTCCCCTCACTTTTGCAGCCTGGGAAGGACACCAAGGCACAAGCACAGAGGGTCATGATAGGATTTGGAAAACAAATGCTAATAAGACATACCAGTGAAGGGAAGCCACATGTTTGCAGTATCAGTGTTCTCTGAGTATGTCTCTTTCACATCCTTCACCATACTGCTTCCTTTGAAGCTATGATGTTTCAAATATCAAAAGATCTTCCCCAGGGTTATGGAGGTCAGCAGAGATAAGTAGGGTCTATCTGCTCCCTGGCTGTTCTATTTCAGAGTCAGACAACATTCTTTGCAATAGAGTAGTTGCCCCAGACAGAGTACAGACATAGGGTGCTCCTGTCAGCAGAGAGACTCATCTCCTCCAGTGTTTGTGGATTCAAACTCATCAATTCAGACTCAGTGTGAAGAGACACAGAGGCCTATAATGTTCTGCATTTTTCATCAAATTAACTTACAAAAGCTTGGTGTGTCTGTATCCAGATCACCGTGTTCCTGCTCCTAGTGAAGCATACACTCATTCAACCCTGTGCTACCAGTGACAGGTTCTATCAGCCAAGCAGTAGAATCCGGTCTTTTTGGAGACTAATGTTGCCCTGCATCCTAGCGGTCATCTTCTCCTGGGAAAAACTCAAGTTTCTCTCGGAGCACCACTGTCTTTCTCATTTGACACTTGTGTGGGGGTGGGGGTGCATATGTGTAGAGGTTAGAAGTCCGTGTCAAGTGTCTTTGTCAATTGCTCTCCACATTAGGTTTTGGGTCACTCACTGTACCTGGAGCATAGGCAGAAGTTTCCATCCTCCAAGCAACTCTTAAATATCCAGCATCAATTTCCCCAATAATTGACTCAGAGGCTTAAAATTACTTATAAATGATTGGCCATTAGCTCAGGCTTGTTACTAGTTAACTCTTACACTTATGGGTTACACCCATAATTCTATTTATTTTTAGCCACGTGGCTTGATATTTTTTCTCAGTAAGGCTTTGTCATCTTGATTCCTTATCTTGATTCCTCTGTGTCTGGCTAGTGACTGCTGACCCTGCCTTTTTTTCTCCCAGAATTCTCCTGGTCTAGACCCCTTGTCTATACTTTCTGCCTGGCTACTGGCCAATCATCATTTTTTAAATCAATTTGAGTGATAAATCTTTACAGTGTATAAGAGGATCATTCTACAGCTTCTGGCACTCGGATCATGGGTGTATAACATTGTTCTTTCTATACTTCTTATACATGGGTACTGGGGGCTCAGGTTCTCATGATTGCACAGCAAGTACTTTACCAATGGAGCCACCTCCTCAACCCTGACACCCATGTTTTTAGGATGGAACCCATCTCCTTCACTAGCCCCTGACCTGGTATCCAGACCTAGCTATGAGGAGAACTGCAATACATCTACTAAATAAGTGTGGTTAGAGATCAATATCCAACTCAGAGGCTTTGTGTGAGATTTCTAGATTTAGATGCTCTCCTCTCTGGTGGTGTTAAGACCATGGGATGAAAATCAGATACTTCTAGCATCTGAGAACACTCCTGCTATGAAGATACTTGCAAGGAGGTCAAAGTCAAGGTACTGGCATCTTCAAAATGCTAGGGTCTTCTGCTGCAACTAGATTGTTCTTTCATCATTAGCCTTTCCTAGGTTCTATTCATGGTGCCAAGACTCAACTTCTCTGCATGACCCCTTCATTCCTGGCCTTCATTTGCTACCAAGGCTGCACCTTCACCAATGGACACTTCTGGCCTCTCACAGTGCTCACCTTAGCTGTGGTCTGTGACCTCTTCATGCCTTCAAAACCAGTACCTCCTACATGACTCTTATACTATCATGTTTGGCTGCCAGCACCAGTGTAAAATCTTTGCCATGCCTGGAACACAGCTTCTATATGCCGACTCTCAGAAAACACTTCCAAAAAGATTTCACCAAATGATGCTGTTCCCTTCATAATCACCACCAACTTCTCAGTTTTAGCTACTATGCAACATTGTCCCAGTAAAACAAAGGTTTCACTTTAATGGTTCCGGTCTTTTGTTAATCACAGCTGATTCTTCATTCCCAGCTAATAAGAGCCACAACATCATGGTCAGATCTGTCACAGCAAATCCCCACTCCTGGTACTATCTTGTTTTAGTGACAATTTCTATTTCTGTGATAAAACACTATGACCAAAAAGCAAGTTGGAAAGAAAAGAGTGTATTTGGCTTACTCTTTTGAATTGCTGTTCAACATTGAAGATAGTGAGAACAGGTGCTCAAACAGGACAGGAATCTGGGGACAAGAGTTGGTACAGTGGCCATGGAGAAGTTCTGCTTACTAGACTGCTCACTAATGGCTTGCTCAGCCTGATTTCTTATAGAACTTAGGACTACAAGCCCAGGAATGGCACCACCCACAAAGGGCTCCCCCACCTCCCACATCAGTCACTAGTTAAGAAAATGCCTGACAGGCTTGTCTATAGCCCGAACTTAATTAGGCATTTTTTTCAATTGAGGATCTATCCTCTGATAGGATTCTTGCATGTGCTAAGCTGATATGAAAGTAGTCAGTGCACCTCTGATTGGCCATCCCCATCTGTGCCCTTCATCCTCAGAATCACTTCTGATGCCAGATACAGCAGCTGAGGCAATCTTTCACCTCCTTTCATCCTGGGCTCAGGAAACTCTCTTACCAATGGCCTCCCTGCCAGGAGAGGAGAATCAGAATAATCAACAAAATGTCTTTTATAAGATCTTGTGTTTTCTCCCCCTTTTATTGAAATGAAGAAAAAAAACTCAAGATATGCAGAATACCATTCTTCCTACTCAGGATCAGTAAACAGTAGGTGTGATGAATAAGGTTGAACATAATGAGACTTTGTTTGAATTATTTTGAGACAAATGTGACTTATGCCACTAAAGGTTAATTTAAGATGTAAGAGTAGGCTTGGCTCTAAGCCCTCCTTATTTCTATGCTGATGTGTTGGACGCTGGCTCACACAGTCACTGGGCTACAATTCCAGAAGTTTAAATAATGATGCCCCTTGCAGCCTAGATAGCATCTGATATGGCTGTGTCGTCCCTGCATCAGTGAGTGCTCCTAATGGTGGGAAGGAGAAAAGCAAAGAGATGAAAAATTAGTGGAATTGTGTAATCAGAAGCCACTGAGTTGTGTTCATAAGCTGAATCCAGACAGAGACATTGTTTGAATATAATTACTGACTAGCATACATGCCATCCCCAAATCCTGAGTGTTAGCTTTTCTGGAGAACTCAGCTGACCTTGGCATTGCATGGTACGTTTGTTCTGCTAGATACACAAGTATGGAGATCTGAGAAAGTCCAGAGTGAACGTATAAAGAGCTGATGAAATACTGGGGGGTGTGTATTCTTAACATGAGCATAGCCATATCAAGGACCACAATGCCTCAGACATGTAGGCACTGGCAAAGTCTTTCCCATCTCAGGCTCAGGGGTTTGGCAAAGGCTTCCTCCAGTCCCTGTCTGAATGTTGACAGTGTGCAGAGAAAGCATTGACTACAGCTTTCTTCTCCTGGATGTTTACAGCCGGACACAGCTTCCCTCCTGAGACCAGCTACTGAGACTAGCTAGGCTGTGCTGTACATAATAAATGTGCTGAGGCTCAGGCTTGTTTCAAGATGGATGTACTCTAACAGAGACCACATAGCCCTCCTGATTCCACAACCCTTTTCTCTACATCCTTCTGTGTGTCTCTTCTTTTTGATTCCCTTGTCAGAACTTATTTAGTAACAACAAATCCACAGCCTGCATCAGTTTCATTGGCAGGTATTTGCAAGGAGTCCCGATTTCCTTCATTTCCACCATTGCAAGGCAGCCTGTGAGTGGGGGCAGCTTCGACTGAGGCACAAACATGAGAAAGGAGAACGCTGACCTTTTCCTTTCCTCAGCCCAGGACCTCAGCCACATTCAAGGCAGGTCTTTTCTCTTAGGTTAAACCTCTACAGAAAAGTGCTCTTCATTAGTGCCCTGCGTGTTTCCTAATCCATTCAAGTAGACAGAGGAAATTAATATCACAAGTAGGGAGCTGAGAGCAGACAAGTGATGCTAAGGAAGGAGCCTGAGGAACCTTAGTCTCCTGCCTACAACTATCTATTGCCTAATAAGTGTTAAATACAGAATCCTTGTCAAGATCAAGATTACAGATCAGCCTCTGGCATTTATGCTAAGTGATGATTGACAGTCCTTAAATGTGTAAGCTGATCTTGTTAATATTTCAGGAGATTGATGCATCTCCACAAGAGTACATAATTCCATCCCAGGATACAGATATTGTCAACAATTGTTTTCTTTCCCACAGAAGGTGTATCTCCTTCAGAAAGATAGTAGTTCTTCTGTATGAGAAACATGGCATGATGTACAGGACTGGACAGGCAAGGACGGTAAGACTCAGCTAATTATGTTCTATGGATTGTTCACCAACGCAGGACAAATGCACTGTGCTTCTGGTACTAGGAGGCATCATTTAGAAAGCTCGGCAAACCTTCAAATCCTCTTCCAACATATAGAAAAATAACATACTCATCTGCATGAAGGCTAAGCAATTAACGGAATAAAAACATATGTTCCTGGGGTGCTAATGACGGTGGTGATTTTTGTTCCCTTTGACTCAGAATGAGGAGGAGGCAGTGGGGTGGATTTTCCTGAAGACATTTGAGAGTTGAGTAGAGCCTTGTCCAAAGAGGAGATTCTCCAATGGGTCAGCAGCACCCTGGTGTGTCTGGTTAAAGCTCAAAGAAATAGGGCCTCAAATAACAGTGAAATGGGTGGGGAAGATATGTGGTAGCTCTCTCATTCCTAGGCTTTAAGTGTCATGACCTTGGCCTGAGTCCTGTCAGAAGAGAGGGAGGGAGGATCAGGTTGAAAGCACATCTGCATCCAACATCCATGCCACATAAGCAGTGAGTGGGTGAGTTAAGCATATGTAACCTGAGACTCAGCATCTCCACAGAAACACATATTATGAAGTCCCCAGGAGCAAGTTACACTGCAATGCCTGTCTGCCCTGTCCAGGCCTGCATTACCAACTCTCACCTACAATGATCCCTCTGATGGGTCCCTCCTTGCCTCAGTCTTTCTGGGGCCGATTCCATCACTCCTGCTATATTAAAGTCCCCTTCTTCAAATGTGGAACAAACAAATTACATCCTTGGCTTAGTAGCATCCTAGCTGATCAACCACACCCATGTGTCTGCAGAAGTTAATTTAGTTCATTTGAACTTAAGGACATGTGGATAATGAATCTTGCCAGCCTAGCCAAAATTTACAGCAAAGGGCTGTACTTTTCCATGGGACATCTCATTTCCCTTCAATGAGATGACCCCCTCATCTCCTGATCCCACCATCCTCCAGACCTCTGTGAATACCTGAGGCTTACCCCAGCCTCTTATCTCTCTTGAAAGTCATTTTCTTGAGCTTCCTCTTCTGGTCCTTCCTCAATGACTACATTCTCACTCTTGGCAAGAACCTCCCTGTCTTGATTTCCTCTGCCTGTAACCCCATGTTTGAGAGGGTTGAGATGGGATGAAAGGATCATTCCTATAGTCTACTTTTATACCCACATTGCAGAAAAGAATATGTGCATGTGTGCAATTGACAACCTAGCACATACACAGTTAGAGACTTGCTGTTCTGAGTTACCACCACCCTACAACCCAGATGCCTCTGGAGGAGGACAAGGTTGATTTTGGCAAATAATTAGACTCAGAGTTTCCAGAAGAGCATGAACCCAGACATGCACACAATGAGGAATGGGTGCCAGAAATGAGTTAACCAAAGAAAACACAAGCCTCAGAGAGGTGGCTGAGTGTGTGATCAGAGAGGCAGGACTGAGCTCTGGAATGACTGACCACCTTTGTTTCTTCTCAGTCTTTCTCCTTGTACAATTTCCCATCTGGAGATAGGGTAGAAGGTAGCTTTTAAGGTGTCACGTTTCTGCCTCCTCAGATAGCTGGATCTCTGAACAAATCACAACTTAGAGGTCCCGTTTCGAGTCCGCTCATTGGTCCTTGGGATGGCAGCACTGCAGGGTCCCACGCTATTTGTAGCTTTGGGACTCTCAGGCAGCTCATAGAATTAGTTTGTGGAATTCAAAGGCTGCCTGGATAGGAGGATGCTGGAGCTTGGGCTGGGAAACCCCCAGGCAGCTGCCACTCATGCCTAATCAAACTCCCGATTTGGTTGCTGATGAAGACTTACCTGGCTTCTGATCTACTTTGCTCTCCTTCCTAGGTTGTGGCTTCAGAATTGAAGATACTTTCCTGTTTTCTTCCTTCTGTCTGATTTATCTCAGAGTTCTAATTTTTAGAATGGGTATCAAAGTCTCAATTTCTTGAACAGTGTCTTTGGGCATGTTCTGAAATGGTGACATAATTAACGTATGCCTCTGTGGAAAGAAAATGTACCGTTTTTTGCTGTCTTCTCTGTTTCCTTGAAGGAGTGGATGCCTTTTGTATCCAAACCTGTAATTTCAGAGTAAGAGCCTGAAGACCAGTCTGCTGCCTGTTGTCTCTTTGTGTTTTTGCCTATACTAAAAGGCTTTCTATCCAAGGTCACTGGAACTTCTGACATTTTGGCTAGATTTTGCTAGCCTATAAGCATTCTCTATCTGTTAGACTTTTGTGAGACACAGGAAGAAATGTGCAAAATTGCCTCTTAAAAAATATTTCAAGTGGCAATAAAATGAGGCCCAGGCAAAACCTTTGTAGGTGATCTTAATTTATCACATTATGCAGTAAATGCTACTTGGGCTCAGCTCTCTCTTAATAAGTGGATAGACCTGTTTGTCTGCTGCCACAACTCATATGCTAGGAAGAGAAATAAATTAAAAAGAAACTAACAAGTGGGAGAGAAATAGATGTAAAAATGGCATAAATATGAGGATATACATTATAAGAAAAATTAAGAGGAAAGGAGAAATTGTTTTTTATAAAGAAAAATTTCCATATAATAAAAACAGGGGTTTGTTGTAACAGTTAAGGACTAGATTTTTCCAAACTGGAAAAGGAAAACTCAGGGCAAAACCAGGAAGCAGAAGCACACTGCAGGGTGTGTGAGAAAGTTTGTGGAAGACAAAAATGACATTGGTATATGTAATTAGAGGTTATTAAATTCCTAAGGTCAAAATTCTGATATAAAGCCAGAATCTAATTCTCTATTTAAAACAAAGATTAAGTTATCTTAAAATGTTGGCTTATTCTTGGTAACATTTATAACAATGGACTTAAAAAATATCTTTGATCAAGATGATTACTTGGTTTTTGGCTTAGTTGTCAGGATTTTAGCTGCTCCGGAAATGGTGTCACCAAAGTCAAGGTATATGCTTACGGAAAGGTCAAAGGTCAAATACTAGGTATCTACGAGGTCCTAAGAATAGCTACTCTAGGTCTCTGTCATCCATGGTGTGGGTCCTTCCCTAAAGGATTTGTGACCCTGCTGAGTGTGTTTTGTGTCCTCCTAGTAAAACGTCATTGTCTCTTGACATATGGATACCTCATAGCTGCTTAAAATCAAACCCGAAAAGGTTGGTTGGCACTAACTCCTTCACATTTGTCACCTACTTCCCCAACAGTGAAATCAGCTCAGGCCAAGCTGGACAGAGCTTACCCCAGTGACCAGGATAATCAAGATAGAATCAGCAGTGTCTTCGGAGACAGTTTTTCTTAGACATGTGGGGTTGTGAGCAGGGAAGTTGTTAGGATTGAGACAAACTTATGGCTGATATGATGACACATGTTCTTAATCTCAGCTCTTGGAAGACCGAAGCAGGAAGATAATGAGTTTGAGGGTAGCCTGGGCTGTATAACAGACCCTGTCTCAAAGCCAACACTTGTACCAGTCTTTCTACCTGTCTTAACGTGAAGAGGATTTTTTGTTTTGTTTTGTTTTGTTTTTAATGATTCTTACACATGAGCACCTGACATTACCTAAATATTCTCTAATACTTTTTTCACTTGTGTTCTTTTGTCTATGATATTTGTTCAAGAGACAAGCATATTGCAGAAAAAAATTCCAATAAATTTTTAACTGCTTGCTGTTGCATAAGATATGCTCTGATGCTTACAACTGTGTGCTGGAGAACTGCCTTACCAGTAAAAAGCCACACTGTTAATCAACCATGTACATGGAGGCAGAGATCAGCCCTTCATGTGACATAGACCTTATAGATGCTAGAGTTACTACTGACAGTGAAGAATAGTAGGTGAGAGAAGGGATAGATAAGGGTACTTGCATGCTCTGTGCCAAATATGCTCCACGTTCTAGAAAAATATCCATGTGTGTGTTATTAGTATCTTAATATGTCCACATTGTTAGTGCTTTGTTAGTTTTGAGCTACAACTATCTACCCACCCCAGCCCAGATGCTCCTGGAACATAAAAACTTGTGCCAGCACAAACTGACTGATGCAAGAAGTGTCTGAACCCAGACATCCACAGAAGGAGGCAAGCACAGACCTCACAAGGCTCAGAGGGTAGGGGTGAGTTTTGGAGCACCTGACTGTTTTTGCCCACCCACTTCTACTCCATAGACTCTGCTAGCTATAGGTGAGGAATAGGGCAGGTAGCATGCTAATCTGCTGCTTTGTCAGACTGTTAGCTTTCTGAATAAGAGTAACTTGAAGATTTAATCCCTATCTATGCTCATTGGCCTCTGTGGTGACAAGCAGCACAAACTCTGATATTCTGGAAATAACTTCTTTTACATATCTGTGGTGTGTCTACTGGGTCTAAAACAAAGGAAGGAAGAGAATCCAAAGGAAATCCACAAGAACAGAGGCATCTCCTGTTCCCTCCTCTGCTGTGTCTACGGACTTCAGCATGATGCTTGGGGAGCAGTAGGGCTTCACTAAACAGCTTGTTAAATCAGTGAATTAGTAAACTAGAGTTCTGCCTGATCAATAGCCTGTTCAATTTCTGGTTTCTGAATGCAGGAGATTTTGTCCAGCTTCCTCACAACCATTACTGTGTCAGGGAGATAAGAAGAGAGACATTAGCGCGCCTTCACAGTTCAAATGTTCTTGTGATGGACTCAGAATGTCTGTCGTTCAGCCATCACCTACATGGAGCATATAGCCCAGGAACTCCATCATAGAGGTCCTTTGCTCATGGAGAATGATGCCTCTGATCAGTTTCATATTCACTTTCTGCTGGCAGAGTCTGCCTCACCCCAACCTCTTCTTGGAGCCATCTCCTCAGGAGTGCATTAGACCACATCCAAATGGACTGGGTTGTGCAGATGGTTAACAGCCCAGGGACAGTAGGTGAGAAGAAGGAAGCCAGTGTTCTCCCCACTTCCTGTCCCTCACTGGATGACAGCGGGGTCTCCTTCCCTGTCTCTGTTCCTTCATCCTCAGTCCCAGCTCAGTGATCACCACCCCTAAATAAGCCCTCATCACTCCAGTTGTTATTGAGATCTGACTTTTGTGAAACCCCCAAATAGGCACCTTCGGTTCACTGGTCTCGAAGTCTCCTCGAATCTCATCTGGAAAACTTGTCAAGTATCAGTCCTCTCATGAGAGGACAGTTTCTCAGACTTTCTGTTTTCAGTCTTCCCACCAGGAGGCAGAGGAGTTTTCCACAGGAGAGAGAGTCCCAGGGCCATCAGTGTGACCACAGCAGAGACTCAGTAAGGTTTTTACCTGACAAAAAACAAGCATTTTAAGTATTCTGCAATGTGCTTAGTTCAGACCATAAAATTTCCTTTCTGGAAGAAGGTTCCAGAAACTTACATGGTTATTGAATAGTTGGGGTCAATTTCTGCTGCCAGAGTCTGCGTCACCCTAGCTCTAAAGTGTCCCAGTCATAAGTGGAATAGTTAGGTTTTCTTCAGTTGAATGTCTGCCCCCATTCTGCCTACATGGATTACTTGCTGCCTCTGAGGGCTGAGGTACAGGAGAGGCCAAAATTCTAGGTGATCATTGGCTCCTGTTTCTGTCTTGTGCAAAGAATCAGGAACCTAAGTTGAGGCCTGTGTATCCCATACTCTGGGAGCCCTCACGAGACCTTGAGGTATGGCTTGTGACCAGAGAAACTCCCCTTGACTCAGCTACTCTAAAAAGGCCTGGGCTCACACATCATGTCAGTCATTCAGTCTCTATGGGCCTCAGGTATTTCTCCACTTCAGACCTTGCAACTGTGAAGAATAACAGCATTCTGATTAGCTTCTGCAAGATCCCAATTGCTCCAGCAGCTCAGACTTTGCTGTCAGAAGACACAGCCTGGGATAGATGGTGTCTCTGAGATCCAAGCCAGTGCTGCAGGGGAGGAAGACAGAGAGCTGGGACACCTGGAAGGAAACCATTCTGTATAGAAGACGCCATATGCTGTTATCAGGAGCTGTGAACCCTAAGCAAATATAGTCGAGAACCACAGCTGAGCTAAGGCAGTTGGTTTGCCTGCTTTACAATAAAAGAGACCAGGGCAGAGTAAAAGCCAGGGCAGCCCCTCCTGTGCAGCCCTTCCTGGTAAGGCAGTGAATTAGCCACCACCGACTCCAACCATCTCCTCATTTGCACAGCAGGAGAGGAAGAATTGTGGAGAGAAACAAATAAATGGTGGTGGGCAAAGTGCTATGTAAATGAAAAAGTGCACTTACCCAGCAGGCCTAAAATAAATGGAGATGAGTTTACTAAAGCAGAAGGGGCCTCCTGACTGTAGGCTTGTTCACAGCTGGCCATGGATAGGGAGAGATGTTGCGGGGAGACCTCCAATCTACCCCCAGTGGCAGGAGAGCAAGCTACTCACCCAAGGCTTGTCTGGGCAAGGGAATCACCCACAGTCACTTCTGTTCTGGAGGATTCTAAAGGCAAAAGGAGGATGGGCATCTGGGTCACAGAGTAGGCTGCAGGTACCCAGGTATGGGAAGGTATAGAGAGCCAAGCAGAACATCCTTGGAGAATATTAGACTGTCTCTGATTGGTTCTAAATTCAAGGAAGTATTTTGTGAAGTTCTTTGTGTGCTGATCAACTAGAAAGAATAAGCAACATTCGGAAACTGAGTTTTCATTTTCTATAAGTGCAGAATTGTAGCTCTGTAGGCTGAGTGCTGCTTTGTAAATGTGTGAGGATGATGGTATTTGATGCTACAGCAAAAGCAGCACGTGGGAACAGGGAATGATCTCCCCCATACTATATAACAATGATGCCTGCACAGTGAGCTGTGTTAACCCAGAAACAGAAGAGAATGAGATTGGGCAAAGGGCCTCCATGCAAGTTAGAATATAAAATCCCCAGTTGTCAATGCCTCAGTAAATATGAAGTTTCAATCACAGTGCAGCATTGGGGCTTCAGGTTTCAAAACCCCAAAGGAGGATAAAGTTAGAAGATGGGCTAGTCTGCTCCTGGGTTTAATACTGCTTAGCATTAAACATGTTGCCCTTTGAATCATGGTCTTTGGGACATAGACACTCTGCAGCATGTGATGTTAGGGTTAGGTTACAACAGTACATGCAATACTAAACCCTCAACACCCGAAGCCAAGATGGTTGAAACATTTAACAGAAGGTAGCTAGCTGGGAACTGGTGTGGTAGCTTTTCGGTGTCTGCAAGCTCCAGGTTCTGTCAGCCTTAAGGCTTCATTCCCCTCTAAATTAGTCATCAAAGGTGGCTGTAGGAACACTAGGCTCTGTGGCTACTCCAGAATGTCAGGAGAAAGAAGAAAATGAAGGACACTCCTTCGAGAGACTTATTAGAACTGTCATGCACAGGTCCCTGTCCAGAGAGTAAACATGGCCTCCACTTGTACCAACAAGACAATGTAGAAACATAGCCTTTTTTTTCTATTCACGTTTGGTACAGAGGGAAAAAAAATCAAACCAACAGGCTTTTCCTACTGCCTCTCAACCCTCAAAACAGAACACTACTATGGCCAGATGTGTGGGAATTTAAAAAAAATGTATTATATGTGTGTAGGGAGGAGCATTTGCATATGAGTGCAGTGCCCACATATGCCAGAGGTGTGGGCTCTCTCTGGAGCTGAAAATTCAGGTGGCTGTGAGCAGCCTGGTATGAGAGCTGAGAGACAGACTCTGTTATTGTCTGAAACAGCAGTATGCTTTTAACCAAGGAGCCATCTCTCCAGACCCAGAGATATTTTAAAGTTTGTGTGTGTATGTGGCAGGGGGATGTATGTCACATGTGTGCAGGTGCCCGTGAAAGCCAGAAGCAGGTGGAGCATCTCCTGGAACTAGAGCTACAGGCAGTGATGAGCTGCTTGATTTAGGTGCTGAGATCCAAACTTAGATCCTCTGGAAGAACAGCATGGACTCCTAACCAATGAACCATTTCTCCAGCCTCTGGATGTCTGGGAACTGCCCCACCCTACCACACACAAAGTAATTACATCATACTAGTTGAGCATCTGTGATGGCTAATGTTGACTCTTGACTTAACAGTATCTGGAATCAGTTCAACCCAAGTTGTTGGGCATGCCTGTGAGAGATTTTTTTTTTTAATTTTGTAAGGTAGAAAGACCCACAGTAACTGTAGACCATACCTTCCCACAAAAGGACATACAAAAAGGAAACTTTGCCTTTTGCATGCTTGCCCTAATTGTCATTGGCAAGTTTGTCTGTACTGCTGCTACGGTATTTCAACATAGACTAAAAACTAGCAACCCTCTAGGAACCCTCCCAGACTCCAGCACCATGTTGGGATTGCATAGACACCCAGTTTCAGGCTAAATAACTTCTGGATCATTGTCATTTCCATTGTGAGATAGACATTGGACTGACTACCTGACCTTCATATTATCCTGTAAATCAGTCTAATAAATCCCCTTTTAGTATCAGTTCTGTTCTTTTTAGAAAAACCTGACTAATATATAACACTACAACTTAATTCAACTCCCATGCTATCTTCCTGAAGACAATGTCAGGTCCCACAAGGCTCAGTCCTAGAGGGCTGTTCCAGTTCAGATGCTAAGCAAAAGGCATAGGTTTCTCACATCAACTGTTCAACTTGTTTAGACAGAGAGTCTTGTGAATCCATGTCATTTGCTAGCATATGATAGTAATCTCTGTTGCCATCCTGAGAGCTAGAGAACCACCCAGGAAATGGGTGAGTATGTGGCTCACTGGGTAAAGTACTTGCACAAGTGAGAAAATGGAGTTTAAATGCTTACAGCTCATAGGAAGCCAGATATGATAGTGTGTGTGTCTATAATCTCAGCATGCTGGTAGTGCAATGGAAGGCAGAGACATAAGAGTTCTCAGAAGCTAGTGATAGCTAGCCTGGTTTACACAGCAGAAAAAAACAAGAGACTCTGTAGTGGGATAACATATATTTACAACATAGTTACATTGTAAATAATTGTCCCACCTACTAGTTTAATGAAAATGCTGATTGGCTGAAGGCAGACAGGAAATGTGAGTAGGACTACCAGACTAAGAAAACTCTGGGAACAGGAAAAACAGAACAGAAATGCCACAGAGATGCTAGAGAGACCAGTGTAGGGTCAGCAAATGCAGAAGATGAGATGCCTCTGAGAAAAGGCACTGAGCCACATGGCTGAACAAGATAAGAATCATGGGTTGAGTTAAGACGAGGGAGTTAGTAAGCTATATGCCTGGGCCCTAGGCTGATCAGGATAAAATTAATGTAAGCACCTATGTGTTTCTGTGGGACAGTGGATCAGACCCTCAGGGCTAGGATGAAAGTCTGGGACAGAAACCTCATACTATAAGACCCTATTTCAAAACAAGATGGAAGTAGAGGTCTGTTCTCCTCTGGCCTCCATACATACTGTAACATGCATGAGCTTATACTCTCTCTCTCTCTCTCTCTCTCTCTCTCTCTCTCTCTCTCTCTCTCTTAAAATTAAAAATGTAAATATTTAGAATCTCCTAGGAAACAAGCTGCTGGGCACGACTCTGGTGGGTGCAGTGTGGCAGCTGTCTTGAGTTCCTGCCTCTATAACCTCCCTGCCATGATGGACTGTACCCTTGAACTATAAGTCAGAACAAGGCTTTCTTTCCTTCAGTTGCTTCTGTTAAAGTATTCAGTAAGTGCCTAACAGAGTAGCACCTAGCTCCAGAGGAATGCATCCAATCCCTGGAATGTCATGTCCACAAAGGTCTAATACAGGGCCCAGATGAAAAGCTAGATAAAGACATATAAAGGATGGGGTCTGAAAAGATCCAGCCCAGAATCTTGCTAGTCCTGTATTTCAGGGATTGGGAAGGAGGCTTCACCATATATATTTGACTGATTACAACAGTCTTCTTTATCTGAAATTTGCTTTCTATGGTCTGTACTGTAGTCAACTAGAGTCTATAAATATGTGGAAAATTCTAGACATAAACAATTTATACATTTTAAGCAAGTTTTTTGTATTTGCCTTGTTATAGTTTTCTATTATCATATCAGTTATTATTAATCTTCCCATGCTTAATTTAAATTAAATTACCTTATAAGTATGTATTTATATTAAAAAAACTCGATAGAATGTACAGGATATGGTACACTCTTTGGTTACAAATATCCAGTGTAGAGGTGTATCAACTCAACCTGTAGCCCCTTGTTCTTCCCTAAGGATGGTCTGGAGGTGAGAGTCCTAAGCTATTATAAAGAATTTGCCTCTTGGTAATCAACACCAGGAACTATCTCATCAAAATAAAACAACTCTTACCATCCAGAAAGTTTCAAGGAATTAGGAATGCCGTGCCAGGATGCGTGTTTCAGCTCCTCTAAATGTACCTGAGTCCTGTTTTTAAACATTAGGGGCATGTGCAATAGCACTCCAGTGGCGGAGCGGGCTGGGGAGCTGGGGAGATGGCTCAGTGGTTAAGAGCACTGAGTGCTCTTCTAGAGGACCCAGGGTCAATTTCTAGCAGCTCACAACTGTCCCTCTGTCACCTGAACAAACATAAGAATTCTGCACCTCCTGGGAAGAATAACCAGTCTGTTATGAGGACCTGTGACAGTTTGTGACTAGCAACTAAAACCTTAGCATTAGAGATATTAACTATCTGTAAGAGCATGACTACGCCTCTGGGTGCCTGCAACCCAGGAGCACCATCACTTTTTATGCTCATTTGCTTTTGTGGCTAAGGACTAAACACAGGGAGCTAGTTGGTTCCGGCTAGGCAAGTGCTCTACCACTGAGTCTGTCCCCCAGCCACCCCTCATTCTGTATTGAATGTTTCCCTAAAGTAAGAGGTTATTAAGAAATTACTTTTTAAAACTCTCTTAAGTTTAAGAAGCTAGATTCTGATTGGTATATAGGAACATAGTTATAGAGATTAAATTTTCATGGAAAAAAAGGGCATTAACTTTTGAACATATTAGCTAATTTACAAGAGTTTTAGGAGTGCATATAATTAAGGTAAGTCTTCATCAAATGAGATTAGTTTAATCATTCAGATTTAATAAAAACAGTCACATCTTCTCTAATTAATGCTATAAATAATATGAACTAAGTTTTATTGTACTATATGTGCTTTCTCTAAACTTGGTCAGGCTTACTCATTATATAAAATAACGTTATTCATAGCAAATGTTGATGTTTATAAACATATATAAATTGGTATCTAAGTAAATTGAATCATTATTCAAAGAAATCCTATTCCAACAGTAATTATAACTTGTAGTATGTTGGGCTGAGCATTATTTTCATGATCTTTGATTTAAACCCTTGGGTTGATATTAAATTGCATTATGTGATGGATGACAGAGACTGCTGCCTTAGTTACCTGTTTGTTCCTGTGATTAAGTGTCAAGCACAAGCAGCCACTGGGTTGATTCCAGAGGACAGCCCATTATCAGGCAAATCAGGGCAGTGAGAACTTGAAGCTGCTGGTCATGTCCCGTCCACATCAGCCGGGAAGTAGGAATAAAGAATGTATGCTACTACGGGTCTCTCCTTCTCCATCTTATATGGTTCAGGGTTCCCACCCAGAGAGCAGATGGTCCCACCCACAGCCAACATGCATCTTTCCATATCAAGAAGTGTAATCAAGCTAATCTCTCACAGACTTGGCAAGAGACACATCTCCAGCTCCTTCTAGATTTTATCTAGTAGAAACACTAACCATCACACATGACCAGTTCTCTTCTTAGTACAAAGTGAAATGTTGACTATTACATATAGTTTTGAATTCATAGGTATGTGCCTCCAATTTTATATCCTTTGTGTCTTACTCATAAGCATGTATGTTTTTGCTGCTGTGAGATGGTCTATAAGGGAGAAGAGAATGTGGCTTTAGCAAGTGGCCAAGTGAAAAGCTGGCCTTAGGAAAAATGGCCGACTTGTCACTTAGAGTGCACCAGGAGCCATCCTGAGGTTCATTATGAGTAAGAAAAGTGGTTTACCTTGATTAACACAATCAAAGCCTGGTAATGGGGTGCACACTTGTAACCTCAGTGGCTCAGAAGTCAGAGTCAGCAGGATAAGAGTTTGAGGCTACACTGGGCACCTTATAGACCCTATCTCAAAATAAAGTTAAGAATGATTGAGATATAGTTCAGTGATAGAGCATTTGCTTAGCATGCAAGAGACTCTGGGTTCAAACCTCAACACTTCAAAAAATTTTGTGTGGGTGGTGGTGATGTATGTGTGGTATGTGTTTGTGTAGTGTGTGTTTGTGCGCGTGTGTGTGAGTGTGTGTGTAGCATGCACTAGCTAGTCACATTGCCTCTGTAGTCATGAAACAGAGAGAGGACAGGAAGTGGGTCTAGGCTACAAAACCTCAAGGCCCCCACCCCCAGGAGCTCTGCCTACACAGACTTGGAGAACAGGACTACCTGCAGGGGACCAAATGTTCATTAACTACCCTGTGTATTTAATATTGGGTTGAGGCCAGGCAGAAGCTACACCAACGGAGAAGCACAGCATTGTATGCACTTTTGTATCTCAGGGGAAATGTTAACTTTCTCCCAAAGTGCCATTTCTCAGTTTAAAAACCGTTGAGATCGTGGAGGCTGGAAAGGCTGCTTAATGGTTAAGAGCACTTGCTGCTCTTGCAGGGGATCCAGGTTCAATTCCCAACACCAACACGATCTCTCACAATTATCTGTAATTCCATTTCCAGGGAAACTGATGCCCTCTTCTGATCTCCTTTCAAACCAGGCACACATATATACATGTAGACAAAACACTAACACACATAAAATAAATCTTTCTTAAAATGTTTTTTTTTCTTAAAAGATACTTCTCAACTTAAAATTTATAGAAGATCCCAACAAGATCTTGCTTTTGGGGGGTAGGAGGGCACAGGCAAGGTTATAACTATTTATATTTTCATTTTGGAGACTGAAAGGGAGGGTTTCATTTTAATCACTAGTGAGCAGATACTTCTGGAGAACAACAGTGAATGCTCCATGTGATAACGGTATCTTAACACTGATATTAAATCGGTGATGGCCCTTCAGACCTCTGAGACCTGTCCTAAATCAACATGGCAGCTTCTCCCAGACCGCAAAGGCACCACTGGAGGGCCAGTTTACACAGTGAACTATGTTTGTCTTAGATTTTCATTCCAGATTCCAGAGCCTCTCCTGAGCCTTCCTGCTTGCTGTGACTCCCCATGGTTGTTTGCCCAGACACAGCAGGGCTGTGCTTGACTTTCTGAGGAATCATTGTGAAATGGTTATGTACCATGGCCTTGCTTAGAATGCATGACCAGGTATGACCCCTGCATTAGGAAAGGTTCTCTAGAGGAACTGAATCTTTAGAATGCACATAAACTGTTGTACAAAAAACATCCTTGATTGACTTACATGATAGGGCCTAGCTGGTCCAGCAGGAGTCATCTGTAGGCCTGGAGGACCAACAGACAATGGCTGCTTTTCAGGCCATGATGGAAAGCCAAAGAAGCTGGATTCTGATATGAGCAGGGGACAACAGCAATAGCCAGAGAGGCTTCAGACATGCTCACCAGCAGAAAGGGACAATGAGGGAGGCAGGGTTAGGGTGCCCTGTGGCTGAGCCCCCATCAGAAGGTGGAGCTCACCCTTGAGAGAGTCTTTTTCATCAGCTAATCTTTTCTAGAAATATTCTTCTTCACCTATGTCAAGGCTTGTCTCTTTGTTGATTCCAGACCCCATCAAGATAACAACTGGGATTAAATCATCACCATAGGCATTTATTTTAAAGTTTTATTGAGATATAATCTGTATGAAACACTTATTTAAAGTATAAAAATGTAGTTTTTTTTAAATCACCACAATCATATACCCTCCCCCCCCACAAAAAAACCCACATCCTTCATAGCTTGTACCTAATCCATTTCTCCTGTTTCTCAGTCCTAGGCAATCACTTATCTACAGTATCTCCATGCAACACTTTGTAGAAACAGAATCAGGCAATATGCCACAAAGAAACCTTCTTATTCACTTACCATAATGTTTTCAAGGTTCATTCATACTGTAAAAGTTGTCAGCTGATCATTTTTCTTTAGTATATAATATCCCAGTGTGGTTAGACCACATTTTATTTTTCTCTTCACTGTGAGGAACATTTGTTATATTTCTCTTCCCCCACTCTTTTTGGAATCATGCTGCTGCAAATATTCATGAATGGGTTTTGCATCAACATGCTTTCATTTCCATCAGGTACACAGGTAAGAGCAGAAATGCTGGATCTCTCAGCAGCTCCAAAACTAACATTCCAGAACTCATGTCGTCAGGTGTGGCAGCAGGCACCTCTCTAACTGTGACATCTTGCCAGTCATGAGTGAAGATTCTTGAAGAGGTATACAGGCATTGAATAAAACCAAATGATAAATGTTTATTTTCTGAAGTCACATGTTTTTAATTTGCTAACTGAAAAACAAGACATCATGTGGCAAGGGCTAGCCCAATTCCACATGACCATTGAGCATGTACTATCGGGCGGATGTGGGGCCAGTGACAATGGGTACTAACAAGGACACTGTGCCTCCTTTGGGAAGCCAGATCTCTGAGGTCAGAGTTTCTCTAGGGCTGTTAGGACTATCCTGAAGGACTAAGAACAAGTGAGACCCATGGGCTGCTGGATTTCAGACACGGAGATAGAGAGAGGGAAGGAGAGGTAGGTAGGCCAGGAGGTGGCAATTTCCACAGGCCTGGAGAGAGACCAGGAAGGTTTTCAGCAGTGAGAAGAGATGCATATGAAGAGGTCCATGTTAAACCTTAGGCAAGACCCAGGAGCTAATGAGTCTGAATCAACCTCAAAGAGAAACTGAGTCAAGAGTGGCATTCTGAGCTTCAGAATTGATAGGGGCTGACTTGTGTATGATGAGCCCAAAGAGAGAGGCCTCCTATAGAACAGAGCTGAGAGAACCTATCAGAGGCTCAGCTCGGTGCTAGACTCTGCTGAGAGGTGAGAGGAGGGCTGAGAAGTGCATGGATCTGGGGCAGTGCAGCCAATAGATGTCAGAGCTGAACACTGAAGCACTGTGGCTCCGAGTACTAAAACCTGGCTTCCAGGTCAGGCATCTGACAAGTAGAAAGTCTCCTGAGCAGATATGCAACTTCTCATCTTCTTGAACTATAAAGACCACTTAGAGCTTCAAATGCTTTTTAGCACTGCCTACCATATCTGATGCTGTGAGTCTTTCTGTGATGGCCTCCAGCCACCAATGGCTGATAGAAGTCAAGTTTAAATTAATTGCATCTACAAAGCACTAGAAAGCTGGTTCCTAGGGGACACCAACTACATACAGGCTAGTGAGAACCGTATTCAATGGCACAGAATAAGCCCTTCCCACTAGTCCAGAAAGTTCTGTTGAACAACACAGGCTTACAATAGGCATAAACTATATCTCAGTCTGAGGGTCATATCCAACTACTTGCCTGTCTGAGTAATTTTCTGAACCACAGCTGTGCCCATCCATTTGTGTAAACATGGCCTGACCTGAACTATCTCAATGTAGATGGTTACAACTTATTGGCCTGACCTGAACTATCTCAGTGTAGATGGTTACAACTTATTAAGACTGGGATATTGACAAGCTGACCTTTATCAGAAAAGCTCGCTGCCTCAGCCCCATGTTAATGCTAGAATTCTCTCTATGTAAAGACCTTCATTGACATCCCCAGGCTATCCAAGCATATGTCTCTCTCAGGAAGAAGCAGAGGACATATAGTTGTCAACAGCAGGAACTCAGATTTATGGAGGTTCAGGGAGCCTGTCCTAAACAGTCACATCCTGAACAGCCACCTCTTCTAAGGTGACTGGACACAGAGACAGAGAGACAGAGTGGGGTGGGGTGGTAACCACCCAGGCAGGAATGAAGATATTCTAAAGACATGTGTGCTCTTCCTTTGGCTGTCAGACTATTGACATAATGGTGATGTGGATTTCTGTATGCTGTGAATTACCATTGGATAATAAAGGAACTGTTTTGGCCTATGGCAAGTCATCTTAGAAGTAGGCAGAAAATCCAAGGATAGATAAAGGGGAAGTAGAGCAGAGTCAGACAGAGACACTGCAAGATGCTATTGAGAAAGCAAGATGTAATGGAACACAGGTAAAGTCAGGAGCCACATGGCAAAACATAGATTAATAGAAATGGGTTGAGTTAAGATGCAAGAGCTAGCTAGCAATAAGCCTGAGCCATAGGCAGAACAGTTTGCAATTAATATAAGCATCTGAGTTATTTTGGAGGGCTAAGCAACTGTGGGCAGGTCCAGACTTTGGGGGCTACATGCCAGAAACTTTGGGCTACATAATGGTTCCGGAGGAACTGAGATTTCCCTAGGAATCTCTTGCTAGGGTGAATTAGACAAGGAACTTTTCCCAGGAAGAGATTTTACAAAGTTCTGACCACCTTATAGTCTAGAGCAGAGAAGAGTCGATGCTAGGCAGAGCTACATCTTGCCCAGGGGCTCTCTGCAGCCACTTCTTGCCCTCTATTTAAACAGACCCAAAGATAACATTGGGAGAGAGTCCCAGCTCTTTATTTGTTCTCCTCCCCAGCATGATCACACTGAATACTTCTCTGCCTTTCACCGTGGCTTGTCTGTTTCCTGGAGTATTGAGGACAAGTGGCAGAACCCAGATGGCTGAGGCTGCTAGAGCTGAGTCTGATTCTAATGATGGCAGTCACAGAGGCATTGGGTGCTGCATATTGACCTGGAAAAACCACACGAGAGGATCTTAACATTTGCTTTATTTTTTATTTTTCATTCTCCCAAGGTCAACGAGGCAGCAGGATGAACAGAGATGAGACGAACTGTTCTCTCACATGATCATTCAAAAACCTCTCCCAAACTGATGTGTTCTGGATAATCCTAAAGCTGCTTTCTTCCCCCACCAGAGGATGCTTGACTGGAAAGATGTGACCTTCTGCATGCTCATCCTAACTCCCCTCCTGATGAGGCCAACTTAGAGCCCTCATATCCTGGAGACAGAGAAACTCTGGGTTGGCCTTCTTCAAGCTCTTTTCCAGGATGCCCAGGCTCACTGCTCTGGCCTCCTTAGCAAGCCTGGTCCCCTGACTCTCCCCACCCCAGGGCTAACGGAGTAGCAAAATGTTCAGGGACTCTCTGGGGACCCAGCTTGCATGCAACAAGCCCCTCAAGGTCTGTGGTCCAGCATCACTCTTGGATGCTTTTCATTTTTGTCCGCTCTTTGGAAGACAATCTTTGTTGGAGGGAATAGAGCGGACTCTGGCGATGCTTGATTGGTAATAAACGTCTCTATTGTCAATAGGAAGTAGAGTATGTCTACAGCAGCTTGGATTGTCCCCTGGGGCCAGAGAGGATGGATTTTCTTAGGCTGCTTGAGAGCATCTCAAATGATAACATCTGGGACAAAGGCTCCCTGGGTGCTTCAGTGTCAACTGTGCCATTTGTAAATGCACTGGTGAACTTGGATGTCACGCAAACAGGGGGGAGCCCCAGTTTCCCTTCCTAGACAGCCAGTGGGCATGGGCCTCTTTTTTTAGATTGACTCACTGAATTCCCTCATTCCAACCATCCTTTCTCTGCTGCTCTGTTCAAGGTATTTGGATAAATGAGAACAAAAAGAAAGAAAACAGCCTAAGCTGCCAGCCCTCCCCTTTGAGACCAGCCAAGCCAAGCAGGCATGCTCCTGGGTGTCTCTTGAATTACAGTCAAAACAGTGACACCTGCTACAGAGCTACTACAGAGCTGCACAGTCTGGGGTATGTCTCAAGTATCCGAGAGGGTCACCCACGCTGCCGCCTTTTCCGTCCCCGTAGCTTCAGGCGCCTGGCAGGTAGGCTGACAGGCTGCTTCCCAAATGTCTCCATGATTTCTCTTATCCTAGCCAGGTTTGTCTTGCTGAGTGTGAAGTCACATCGGGTGGCCCCCATGTCATAACCAACCATGCAGTTCTTGGTGGAAGTAATAAAGCCCTGTGCCTTTGCAGTGACCACGTATTCGCCAGGGTTCAGTAGGCGCCAGTAATCCCCATCGCTGGCTGAGAAAAGAAAGCAGGAGTCTTTAGAAAGGATTCTTCCAAATCCAAGTATTCCCAGCCCTATTGCATGACCAGCCTAACAGAGACAGTCCTGAGCTTCCATGATCCAGTGCTTACAGCACTCGGGAAGTCAAGATGATTTTTGCTCTTTGACAGCTACCTTAATGTTTGAACAGGAAGGGGCTGAGAGTATGGGCTCACCATAGTGCATGAGCAGAGTTGGAGATGAGATCTCCAATAGTTTTTCCTATATGACAATACAGGGCATTTGTTATAAATGTGAACTCACACACATTATGCCCTTGCTACAAAACAGCATCTTGCAAAGTCAGCAGCCTATAGCTTCCTGGCCTCCCTCTGTATAGCTATAAGTACAGAAGAATTATTTCTAAAAGGGGAGGGTTCTCGGCTTCTAAAAAGTTCAGGAATGGACTACCCAAGAGATGGCCCTGGTACCTGTACATGACTGCAGTCCTCATTCTGTGGCCATGGATAAAGAAACATGGGAGCTGCAAGTTACAAAGGGACTGAAGGCAGTGCCCGGACTCAACAAAGCAGGGAAAGGCCCATGAACACTGGCAAGCTATAGGCAGGGCCGAGGAGGAACCCTGATACCCAGTTCCACTGGTTACTTACCCAGTGGGTTCCCTCCGGTAGCTTCCTGTGGGTCAACCTTAGGCAATGGTAGACTCTGGGGTTCAACTAACTCTCCTTTGAGACCACCTAAGTTCACTTTTTCATGCAGGCATGCCTGTTGGCTTCCTGTGCACTCATTTCCTCTCAGCCATTCTACTCACTTGGCCACACTCAAAGGAGTGATGCTGAGATTCAATTAGAGATGGATTACATCATCAGACATGCACACTAAAGGATGTCATATCTTCACACGGGCTATGACAAGATCAGGGAGACCACTCCTACTCTCAAAGACACTGTCTTTTAGAAGGAAAGCTGAGGGCGGAGGACATGTGAAGAACACAGCTTAGTTAACATGGCTCAGAACTCCAGGATGCAGGTTCTTAAGAGGAGAATCCCATGCCAGGTTGACTAGCCAACATTACACCAGGGACCACTGGGTAAAAACATCTCTATCTATATAACTATCTATGTATGTACTAAACTCAGATCTCTGCATGCCAGACAAGCTCTACCACTTAGTTACACCTCAACCCTATGAAGAGTCTCTTATTTGGTAGAAAACCTGCGTTCCCACCAAAGGAGGACACAGGCAAGAGCTGAAGACCTTTGGAGAGCTCTCTGTCTGCCTGTCTGTCTCTGTCTCACATTCTCTATGTGTGTGCATATTTGTTGACATGCATGCAGATACACATGTGAAGATGCTCATGCGTGTGTGTGTGTGTGTGTGTGTGTGTGTGTGTGTGTGTGTGTGTGTGTGCATACAGAGGCCAGAGGTTGGGTTTAGTGTCTTCCTTGATAGTACTTTACTTTGTTTACTGAGCTGTGGTCTCCTGCTGCATGTAGAGCTCATCAGTTTGGCTATTCTAGCTCTCCAGTATACACCAGGAATTCCCGTCTCTTATTGCTGAGCATTAGGATCACAGGAGACTCAGCTAAGCTATCCTAGCATTTGCATGGATGCTGGGATGTGGAATCTGATCCCAGTGCTTGCATGGCAAGTGTTTTAGCCACTGAGCCACCTCTGTTCCTTTTCTTGACTCTGAACAGATGCTTGTGATGCTGTTCTCTCCTTTCAGCGTGGCACCCCTGCTCCTCTAAGAGCTAGCCTGTATTCATCCCTTAGTGAGGGACTCTCCTTGCCTTTTTGGCCTGTTTCTTTAGCCACCTATTGCACTTCTTTCTTGGCACTGATTGTGTCATCTGTAATATTTTTATCCTCCCCAACAATTAATTGCAGGTCTCCTTTACCAGAGAGCATACTCAGTGCTTAGGGAAATCTTTGCTGCTTGGGGCAGTAGTCTAGGCACACATTCAGTGTCTAGGCACACACTCAGTGTCTAGGCACACACTCAGTGTCTAGGCACATGCTTAGTGTCTAGGCACACTCAGTGTCTAGGCACACACTCAGTGTCTAGGCACACGCTCGGTGTCTAGGCACACTCAGTGTCTAGGCACACATTCAGTGTCTAGGCACACACTCAGTGTCTAGGCACACACTCAGTGTCTAGGCACACGCTCGGTATCTAGGCACATGCTCAGTGTCTAGGCACACTCAGTGTCTAGGCACACACTCAGTGTCTAGGCACACACTCGGTGTCTAGGCACACTCAGTGTCTAGGCACACACTCGGTGTCTAGGCACACACTCGGTGTCTAGGCACACACTCAGTGTCTAGGCACACACTCGGTGTCTAGGCACACACTCAGTGTCTAGGCA